>JAQJVL010002596.1:0-90356 GCA_035578905.1 Stictocephala bisonia
TATATTTTTGGGAAATTTGAAAACGAGCAAAACACGACTGATAACATGGATTTTAGAAATTCCATTCCCTGCCAAGGTGTATATAGTAAACCTAGTACATTTATGAGTCGATGTTTGTAGCATACAATATAGTGCTTCTCCTTATAGAAGTAGCAAAATGAAGAACGTGTTCTATTTAAATGTATCAATAGCGCCCGTCCTTTATATTTTATAATTTGTATTAATAATGTATTGCAATTTATCTGTGAGTATTACACAAATCAAGTAATAGTGGCATATACACAAGTTATGAGGATATACGTTTACCAAATAAATTAGGAAGTTAATATTTTATCTTTCTTCCTGATACCTAACTTATATTTTGTGTGTCCTACATTTAAATTTGCTTTTCAAGAGGTGTTGACGTAGGCTACATAAAACATTCCAAAACGAATACGTAATGAATTGAGTATAGTGTAAGGTAGGACGAAAGTGGGAATGGAGAGCCACGGTGAAGCACAATCATGATTTATATACATGAGTAACTTTCAGTTATCAACTGAATATAATGTTACACTATGTTCAACATTAGAAACAAAGTGTGGTAGAGTGTATTTGTTTCAGTGTTGAAGTGTAGTCTTTGTTTCTAACTAAGGTAGACTGATATGTTTAAAAAGGCCCCAATAATCAGGGAAGGAATCCAAACCATGTAGTGTAAGTGTCATCTTTCGGCTAGCTAAAAACTAGTCTAATATTCAAGTTCTAATCCATGGACAACATTTAACCCCTGACAAGGTCCCAAGCTGGGAAACTCAAGACCTTTCTTCTAGTATAGTGTCAGTATTGAATGGATTGAGAATACTATCTGCACAAGACCCAGTCCTGATGTACTCTGTAATAGTGCCGGTTACAGCAATGTTCGTGACTGTATTTATGATGGAAATCAGTAGAAGTTTCCATATGCATCAGAGGAGTGTGGATATTACTATTGGTATAGGTAGGTCCAGAATCAGTGGTACGATGTTTAGTTAATGATGATCTGAGGAATCAGTGATCGATATATTTAGTTCATTTAATATGTCAAGAATCGAAAGAAAGCTCTGAGGGTTATTAAAAAGCAATAGTAATATTGTTTGTGGAAAATAAAGGAAGTAGGTGTGAAAATCTGTTAGAATAAAATAACAAGACCCAATCCAATTTAAAATTCAATAAGTGGCCATTACTCAACATTAAAACTCAACAAAAGTTGTATTTCAGCTCTTCACCCCAACAAGGGCATTTAGAGAATGGTTGGCCAAAATCTTTTTTGTGATAAAAAATAAAAGCACTTAAATAATGGTTCTCAAAGGAACAAGAAATAACGGTATTATGTGAATAAGATACTCAAATTAAACCCTTCAAGACTTAAAAATAATCCACGCATTAATGTTCGCTGTTGAGATCCTTTAGGTTGATGCCTAACTGAATATTGCTGCTAGATAGAGTCATCTACTCGACCGACTAACGAGTACTCACAAAGAAGGAAGTAACTTTCCAATATCGATGGGGTTACTGTATAACAATGAAATCATTAAAATAATGCTTATAACAGCTATGCACTCATTGTCTCACAAACGCAATACTTCTGAGTCACCTCCAGACAAACAAGACACATGATGATGTATATATATATATATATTGTTTAAAGAAACAATATTTAAATGTTATCTTCATGAGCGATGAGGTAAATTTTTAACGAAAAATATATGGTAATAATTTAAGAATAAATGCAGGCATTAAACAATATTTATACTACTGGTATTCAATTTGTTATTTTCTGCAAAAAAGTTAATTTAAGTACATATAGGCAACTTTAGTTTTCCGATATTTAATTTTTGTTTGAAACAACTCATTCAGCTCAAAACAAACGTGCAGAAGCGGCTACTTCGTAGTTTTTAATTACCGAGGTAAGTGATGTTTCTATTTCTATTTGTGTATGTGTTCTAGTGTCACATTACACGAACACTAAACGATCGCCTTCAAATTTCATACAAAGGTAAAACTGCACTAACTAGTGTTTTTGTAGCTCTTAACTTCAGCCAAGAGAAGGACAACGCCTTATTCCTTAGCGTGTAGGCAAAGCCCGCAGGACTTTTATGTTGTGGTTCTGCATCTACATTTTATAAGAGGTCCGATCTACAAAGAACCCCATTTACTTTTTTTTTAACAATACATTTTTGTCATCGCTTTTCTAACGTTATTTTGGTGTAACTTTATTTAAATAATTTTTTTGTTCAATTGTCTAAGTCAGTTAAACTCCTTAATAAAGTAAATATTCTTCTAGTAGAGGACTGTTTCCGTTGACAATGGTGAACAAGAGGACGGTGACTGGAGTGGGGAGAAGTCACTCCGCCAATCCAATAATACCCTGTAATCTTTTGGAGAAGCCCGAAATCCCTCTTAGTTCTGCCGGGATCAGGGGTTTGACACAGCCTATTTGAATGCCTTGTTTTAAAACATTTACTTCCGTTCATTGTATTGAACTACCCAAATATGTTCCATTTACGACATTATACCATATCATTTACCAGTGATGTATCTGACAGATTAGCAATTCCATTAGAAACGGTTCAAAGAAATAAATTGAATTTAAATTCAACAACGATGTGGTCATTTTAGATGTCCCTTACTAATCACAAGAGTAAAACCTAAAAAAAATTTTATTCGTAAGGAGGACAAACTGTCCATGTTGATTTATTTCAAATTAATTTATTGTAATTTGAACATTCTAGCCACTAGCTTTATTATAATCTTCAAATTCTTATCATCAAAGGGCCTAATAAAGAAAACACGTGTTTAGAGTCAAATGTGGCAAATTGTTTGAACTGGGCAGGTGGGGGGGGGGGGGGGGTCATTATATAATTTTACAATTATAACCAAAAAGTCAGTTAATTAATATTATACCACTAGATCTATCTGACCATTTATATTTGTTTGTTTGTAAACACAAGTATTTATTATAAAAGTTTCCAAATTAATTCAGGTCTTGTTGAATTATACTGTTTTGAGAACGGTTACCTAAGCGGTAGCCTAAACTACTAATTTACTTCCCATAACCTCCCCCCATTTTGTTCCAATCTGTCAAAGAACAAATTCCTTGTTAGTAAGATGATGACAGTTCGAGAAAATTTTACTCTGGACATGAAAAAAAACAATTTGTTGACATTTCCTTTACTAAATTTGGAGGAATTTCAGCTTATTGCACCATTCATCTCCAGATTGCCCAATTTACATAAAACAATATCGTAAAAGAATAAAAAAGTATTCATAAATGAGTTGTATAACATTATTAAAACTGATTAATTTTAGCCCTTTTTCTTTAGTTTTTTGTGGGCCTAGCATAAGGACTAGCCTATTGTATGCAAATCTAGTGTAAGGAATAGCCTATTGTATGCAAGCTTAGTGTAACGAATAGCCTATTGTATGCAAGCCTAGTGTAACGAATAGCCTATTGTATACAAGCCTAGTATAAGGAGTAGCCTATTGTATGCAAGCCTAGTATAAGGAATATCCTATTGTATGCAAGCCTAGTATAAGGAGTAGCCTATTGTATGTAAGTCTAGTATAACGAGTAGCTTATTGTATGCAAGCCTAGTATAAGGAGTAGCCTATTGTATGCAAGCCTAGTATAATGAGTAGCCTATTGTATGCAAGCCTAGTATAATGAGTAGCCTATTGTATGCAAGCCTAGTATAAGGAGTAGCCTATTGTATGCAAGCCTAGTATGAGGAATAGCCCATTGTATGCAAGCCTAGTGTAAGGAGTAACCTATTTTATCATGGCCGTATCTAGTAACTAGTTCCTAACGTCAATTTCAATTACCGGTATATAAAAAATAAAGTATGATCAATACATTTCAGTAAACATGTTAAATTATAGTTATTAGATTTAAAAATATTTCAAAAAAATTTAAAGATTTACAACCAGGTATGTTATGAACTGGACCTAAAGTATTTAAGTTTTAATAAATGTTTCAAACTATTTACTGTCTTAAACTATTAAACTGAAGGGAAATGAGGTAGGAATAGTAAGGAAACAGATATCCCGGGACGTAGTGATGACGTATTAAGGCAGATATTCCGGGCTGTATTGATGATATATTAGGGCTGATAGCCCGGGACGTAGCCATGATGTATTAGGGCAGATATCCCGAGACGTAGAGATGATGTTTTAGGCTGATAACCCGGGACGTAGCGATGATGTAATAGGGCAAATATCCCGAGACGTAGTGATTATGTTTTAGGGCTGATATTCCGGACGTAGCGATGACGTATTAGAGCTGATATCCCGGGACGTAGCGATGATGTATTAGGGTTGATATCCCGGGCTGTAGTGATGATGTAATAGAGCAGATATCCCGGGACGTACCGATGATGTATTAGGGCAGATATGCCGGTACGTAGCGATGATGTATTAAGGCAGATATCCTGGGACATAGTGATGATGTATTAGGGAAGATATCCCGGGACATAGTGATGATGTATTAGGGAAAATTATGCCAGGACGTAGTGATAATGTAATTAGGAAGATATGCCGGGACGTACCGATGATGTATTAGGGCAGACCATGCCGGGACGTAGTGACTGATATATTAGGGATGATATTCCGGGACGTAGCGAATGATATATTAGGGCTGTTATCCGGGACGTAGCGATGATGTATTACAGAAGATATCCCGGGACGTAACGATGATGTATTAGGGTAGATTTCCCGGGACACAGTGATAATGTATTAGGGCAGATATGTCGGGACGTAGCGATGACGTATTAGGGTAGATATCCCGGGACATAGTGATAATGTATTAGGGCAGATATGCCGGGACGTAGCGATGAAGTATTAGGACAGATATTCCGGCAGACAAATTGACCCTCTTGAGAATGTCATGTGTTTTATACAGCAGATATACTGATGGTGTAATTTTTTCAACATAATTTCTATCATAGTAATATTCTAGATCTATTTGTCAGTAACAGCATATTTTTTGCCGTGGAATATATTTATCCACCAATATTCTTTTTTAAATCACCTGTACGAACTTTATTAAAAAACACTATTCCAATGCTTTCAACAGTAGTAGAAGTTAGTGCCTTATTAAGAAACTAAGGTAGCCTATTTACCTAAAATTTAAGTTACTATAGCTAACAAATACAAAGAATAAACTAAAAAATATATGTATAATACTTAAATTGAGCTATACATTCTTTTCATTATTATTTACTTCGTTTCCTAAATGAAATAATTTATAACAAAAAAAAAAAAAATCGTCAAGGGGCTTGTGATGGTCCTCAAAAGCTTTCTGCATGGTCATCAAGAGCCATCTGATGGTCGTAAAATCACTTTCTCTGACTTTTTATAAAATATGTGGCCCAAAGCGGTTGAGTTAGTTTTATTAACTCTAAGGCCTAAAGTGCACTCAACCATTTAAACAATTGTCATTTCTTTATGTTATTCCTTTAATTGTTGTAGATCCGTGGCTAAGCATTATAAGATAAATGTATTTACACTGTACAAAAACAATTTTTTTTAAAGAAAGACTAAAAAACTAGTTAATTCTTATAGATAATTGTTTTATGACATCGAGTGTGTTTGAAAACAACGCACACTCTAAAACTCATCTAAGTATACTGAAATATGTAATTTATGTGTAGTACGTATATGTGTAGTAAAGTGATTGAATCTAGAGTTATCATCATCAGTATTTATTTTCACATTAAATACTCGAGGTGTTAAAAAACAGTTACGATTCGTAAACAGTAGTTCATACCTTTTAAACAGAATTGCATCATGAGTTTGACCTCAATATCCTTTATTGAAGCTCATCCAGCCAAACCCCTAAAAAAAAACAAATCGGGCATGCAGGAGTAAGAGGAGAGCGGCAGTGAGCAGAGCTCCCAGCTACCGGCCATGCGCGATGCCGTTCTCATGCTGCCGCGCATCAAACACCCGCTTCTTCTCATGACAATCAAAGTTATACCAATTAGTCGAAGACCACACTTCAGACTACCTTGAATGTAAGATTTAAGAGTTTTGCTTCCATAAAAGTGATAAACGAGTTTAAACTATAATAACCTGGAAAGAATGCAAAATAATGAAACATGTTTTATTTACTATAGCCTACTTTTAATGTAACAAATACAAAAGTAAAACAAGTTTACAAATTTGGTAACACAGTACTCAAAAACTTAAATTTTATGACATTTTTTTATTACAGAATATTAATCTCCATTTAATTCTGAATTTAGGAATACCAAACACTTTGTGCTACAAAAAATATTTCTTATTTATATTCGTACAATTCTAAACCATCACACGCACTTTTGCTAGCGCTAGCAAAATAAATTTTGTAACACACTTGGGAACAATAATCTTACCATAGTATAGGTTTCATTTATTTGTACCTTTATTGTTGCACAGCTTTGCAACTGCTGTATACTATTGTTGTTTGTATCTACGTTTCCAGCTGTTATTATAATTATATCAGTTTACTCAACAAAATAATAACCTAAACAAACAATCAGTGCTCTTATAGCCTAGTTTTTGTAAACTAGTAAGTAGTTTTATTTAGTTTTTTGTATTAGTTCTTAGTACTGTTTTGACTGTAGTGTTTGTAAAAATGCCCAGAATAAAGGCTTTTGGTAAAAAGGAAGTTTACTGGAAATACTTCACCACCTAGGCCTAAACATTTTCAAAATAACAATGAAACCATGGAAACAATTGATGAAACAGCAGATCTAGTAAGAAACTCAAATACTTGGGACTAGTTGGTAAAGGTAGTGATTACATTGCTGATGAAATGGAAGAGGGTATACAGTATAATAATAGATCTACACATTTTTTCACAAGTTGTTTTGTTTTAGGTATTTTTTTAACGATTTTTTTGTTATGCTAGTAATAGCTTATTAGGTTTTTGCAATTTTCCGAAAACTATTATTTTAATACTTAGGTACAATTTTTAGCATTGTCATGTACTGATTTCAATGAAAATTTCACTAGATGTTCCATGTACAGTACTTAGCAGTATTATGAAGTGAAATTCTCTGATTTTGCTTAGTTCATGATTTTATGATTTTTTAAATAATTATTTTAAGATTTAAAATGTTAACAATTTTATTTCGCTTTCAAATGACTATTTGTAGACATAAAAAGATTCTAGTTCATAATATTGTATATAATATTGTATATAATATTGTAAACTAATAAGGGTTAAAATTTCAGGATGATATGATAGTATTTAAAAAAGTTATGTGTTCTAAAAACTGTTAAATAACATAGGTGAGATAGGGAGTACTGTGTTACCTTAAAACAATTCAAGTAAAGTATACACATTCATTGTGGCTGAGTTCGGAAAACCAAGTTTTTAGTCCCATATTCAGGACAAAGGAATCTGTTTCTCCGTATGGATTATTTGTTGCATCCCTTTAGTATGTAACGAGGCTTAGTGTAATTGAGCAATAAAAAGTTATCTTCTACTATACTAAACTGTTTTATTGTTAACTTTACCAAATAAGTAATTTATATGTATTATAATATGCTAAATAAATAATTAATATGTTATTATCAGATAATCGTTCAATCTCAATAACATATAATAAATATTTTTGATAGCTTAAAAGCTCATTGTAGATAACTCAGCTATAGATAACTCTTAGAATGTCGTACTAAGGTGATTGTACTTCACCATGACGTCAGTCAAGAACAAAGGGTTTGGACACCACTGCCTAAAAATAACATAGCCAACATCGTCATCAATAAATTAAATTGTCATCATCATCATCATCATCATCATCATCAAGTTATAAATAATTATAAAATAGTAGACAGCAATTGTACAGTGGTTATATTATAAATCATAATAAAAGTACATACAGAGTAGGATATACTTTGATTATGATTTATAATAAACCACTGGACAATTGCTGTCTACTATTTTTTATACGCTTTTTTACTGCATTTTATACGTTGACCTTAAATTAGGAATCTGGAGTATTTTCATTAAAATTCAAACAATAAATGGAGCAGTTACTGAGTTTTATGTAGTGGGATAAGCCGAGAGCGGTTTCCGGAGATTTGTTGGGCTCAAAACGTAATTGGGCAGTTTGGTTTAGTAGGTCTTTATAAAGTTTCTAATTTACAGACACTATATAGTTTAAGAGCCTATAATGATATGATAGGGACATTTCATAAGCATTTTTATACATTTGGATGAAAAACCCACTTCCACTCACAAACAGGTGTGCAGTCATTCAAAAATTCCATTGCAACAAACATTATAGCTAGAGACATGTTAACTCGAAAATGAAATAATACAATCAATATTAATTTGGAAAAAACTTTGGCTTAAAATAGTCTATCGGTTTTCTGTATCGATTAATGATCCGTAAGATATAATGCCTTGCAGACTGTTGCTCTTACTAAGCCATGTGTTAAACAAAGTTAATGTTATGGCACAATTTTGTGTGATGGTAAATGAAATTGAAATACCCAGTTTAAACACACGCTTTCTCGGGCTTCAACAGTGTTTATAGCAGTTTAACCGATGGCTGCTGGAGACGGAATTTAGAAATCAGCTCTAACGCTTCCAAGCTTAACGCATTCTCGTTTTGTGTCTTCCGGATCTCTTCTCAATAGAGATATTTTGATTAATTTTATGATTTTGCAAACTGAAAATACAATTTAATATTAAATTTATTTCTTTGTTTGGTATCACATCAAAAAATTGGTAGAAAGAAATTTCCAAACAAGAGAGTATTGAACTTTGAATGTAGAGAACATTTAAAGACTATATTGTCTCCAGTAAAAAAAACAGTTTTTATTACTCATAAATACTATAGTTTTAGGTTCCTCGGTAACTTTATATAAGGTAAGTAATGGAATATATGTAAGAACACATATGCTAACTAATAGAAAATTGAATTAATTTTGTTTACCTAATTGAATAAATATAACACAATTAGTAATCCTGTTCCTAGTATTTATCCCTCAGTATCATACTTATTGATAGCAACTCAAGAAAATATTTAAATAAATAGTATAACATTAGTTTTACTATCAAAAGCTATACTATAAATCATAATAGGATGAAATTAAGGAAAAAAATGAATAAAACATAACAAGGAAAAGAGGGAAACACTAATAATTTTGATGATAATAAAGTTTAATTTGTTAAAATAATAAATAACATGTCGGAATAACAATTATTACCGGAATACTTACATTTATTGTTTACTTTTTTTTTTTCAATACCTGTTTTATGATAATAGTGACTTTACACATGCATTATAAAGTTCATGAATTTAATTACCTCTGAATTACATTATTTTAAAAATAATTCATAAGTTTTTTTACGGAAATTTCTTTTATTTATCATATTTATTCTATCCTAATACCAAAATACTATTTCTGGGGTTTAAATGTGGGGTGAATATGATTTTGCAAATCATAAATAAAAAAAACTTAAACCACCAAGACCGACTAAACCTTAGATTGACGTCAATTCAGTTTTCAAAGCAACAAAACACTTTTACAAATATAAATTAATTGTAGTTTACTGTAAAGGTAAGTTTTTATTTATATTGAATCATTTTTTTAAAGTAATTTAAGATTAGTGACACAATTGTACATGCTTATCTAGGGTTTGACAAAATAAATGTTTTTTTTTAAGCCTTTCAAAATAAAAATATTTATAGACAAAATTAACATCATGAATTAAAATCAATTCTCTACAGAACATTTCATTATGTTTGGGGTTTCATTTTGGGTTTTCTCTACATTTTTTAATTTTACGAAGCATGGTAATGTAAAATACGGTTCGGGAAAATGAGGTTTATTGCTCTGAAACGTTTCGTAATTTATCAAAGAGGCTCAGAACGTAACGATGATTTGTAATGCATACGCAAACATTGACTTAGTGCATGTCTATGATAATAAACTGGATAACATTTCTATTTGGTTTAAAGATTATAATACAAGTTTTAGCGTTAAATAGTTGTAAAACTGACGTTGCACTCATTTTAAAACGCCTTTAAATAAAACACAAAATATACACCGTACATATTTGGACTTGATTTTTTTTAGAATTATATTTTGTCATCATAACGAAGAGCACGTTTTTAATTTATATATTTAATAGTTTCGAAAAATTTTTGTAAACTTTAAAATCATTTAAAAATACTTAACTCAAATGATAATATTCAAAATACTATAATATCGTTTATCCATCAATCAAAGCTGCTCACTCGTAGACAATACACCCACCCATAGTTCTCGTCTATCGGATTACTATGGAAGCAATGTTTCATTGGCAAATGTTTCGCGGATAATGTTCACACCAGTAGTAACTGATAATATTAAACAAATCCTTACACTAGAATTGGAGATTTTTTGTATTTTTCACTAAAATACTACAAATGTTCAACGTCTTCCTTATAATGGTGCTTTGAAATATATTTGGAGATTATTTTCAATAGACATTTAGGAATTATAATGTATCAGAAAGCGTCGTTAAAAATGACTGTGTTAGAGACAGTACAAATTTTGTTTTAGATTTTAACACAAAATTTTAATAAACTTAAGAAAACATTATAATAAAAAACCATAATAAAAATTATTATAATTTGGGGAGGTACAAAGGAATTAAAAATAAACTAACTATCAAAAAAATTGTTTAAATGTATGAACTTGTTCACAAGTTAGGTTATACTGTAATACAATGAATAATATCTATAATTACGTACCCGTTTATTAATATTTTATATAATAATACATAACAGGTTTTTGGCTTTTAGGCCTTCTTCAGAGTGTATATAATATAACCTACAAGAAAGGACCCAATTTGATAAAAATAAAACAGATGAAATAACATATTGTTATTTAGTGTATGGGTAAGTGTGAATTTTACTTTTGGATACTTATGTTTTTATTTATCTTATTTTTTAAATTTATAGAAGTTTCTCATGTTAATTTGTATATTTAATATGTTGGTGTTCATTTTTATTGTTTCTGTATATGTGTAAATTTTCTGAGAATTCATTTTTTCTACTTTCTTCTCATATTTCTAAAATTGTAACATTTTCATTGATATGTAGGTAAAACTGTTGATTTGACTGGAGAATTTGTTCAACAATGTCAGAGTTAATTGATGTTGAGTGTTCTTTTCTTATGGCTTGTATGTGTTCTTTTGGTAACGTAAATTAAATGTTTCTTCCGGTTGGTTCTATGTAAAAGAATTGCATTCCTGAGCATTTTATTTTAGTTATTCCAGATTTTTAATATTTGTTCTATTTTTTTATTTTCTTTGTTGGATAGTTTTAGAACAGTATTGTTTAGGAGTCAAATGTGGCAAATTGTTTGAAACTGGGCGGTGGGGGAGGGGGGGGGAGTGATGGGGTCATTAATTTTACAATTGATATCCAAGAAGTCAGTTTAATTAAATTGATTACCACTAGATGTATCTGACCATTTATATTTGTTTGTTTGTAAACACAAAGTCTTTATTATAAATGTTTCCAAATTAATTCAGGTTTGTTAAATTATACGGTTTTTGTAACGGTTACATAAGCGTCGGTAGCCTAAGCTACTACTGTAATTCCATAACCTCCCCCCCCTTTTGTTCCAGTCTGTCAAAGCACAAATTCCATTGTTCGTAAGATGATGACAGTCGAGCAAAATTTTTACTTTGGACATGAACAAATACAATTTTGTTGACATTCCCTTTTGGTGGGGAATTTGGCGGGGGAAGTTCAGCTTATTACACCATTATCTCCAGATTGCCCAATTTTACATAAAACAATATCTTTAAATGTTTTATCGCATGTATTATTAAAATTTCAATATTTATAAATGAGTTGTTTAACATTATTAAAAGGATTAATTTTAGCCCTTTTCTTTGTTTTTTGTGGGGTCCCTAGTATAAGGATTAGCCTATTGTATCAAGCCTAGTGTTTGGAGGTGTAGCCTTATTATATGCAAGACCTAGTTGTACGGAGTAGCTATTGTATGGCAGCCTAGTATAAAGGATGTAGCCTTATTGTATGCAAGGCCTAGTATAAGGAGGTAGCCTATTTTATTCCTGGCCGTATCTAGTAATAGTGCTAAAAGTCAATTTTAATTATTTAAAAATGAAAGTATGATCAAAAACATTTCAACAAACATGTTAAATTATAGTTATTAGATTTTATATATTTAAAAAAATTTAAAAACATTTACAACCCAGGTATGTATTAATTGGACCTAAAGTATGTATATTTAAATAAATGTTTCAAACATTGACTGTTCGTATAATTTACTATTGATTATACGGAAGGAAAATGTGGTTAGGAATAGTAAGGAACAGATATCCCGGGGTAGTTGAGACGTTTTAGGGCAGATATCCCGGGGAAGTAGCAATGTGTAATAGGGCTAAAAAAAGATATCCCTGTGACGTAGTGCTGATGTAAATAGAGCAGAATCCGGGACGTAGCGAATGTAGTTTTAGGGCAGGTATCCGGGCCATAGTGGATGATGTATTAGGCGCAGATACGGGAGTAGCGATGATGTATTATGGCAAAAATCTAGGACGTAGCGATAATGTATTAGGGCAGATATCCCGGGACCATAGCGATGATGTATTAGGGCCTGATATCCCCGGACGTAGCCAATGATGAAAGTATGGCAGATTATCCGGGGACGTAGCCGATTGATTTGTATTAGGGCTAGATATCCGGGTACCGTAGCAATGATGTAATAGGGCAGATATCCCAGGGACGTAGTGCTGATGTATAGATAGCAGATATCCCGGGACGTAGCGATGATGGTATTTGGGCAGGTATCCCGGGACATAGAGATGATGTATTAGGCAATATACCGAACGTAGCCGGATTTTGGGGGGGAATGTTTTTTTAAAGTATGGCAAAAAAACCTTTTAGGACGTAGCGATAATGTATTATGGAGATATCCAGGACGTAGTAATAATGAATTAGGGAAAGATATGCCGGAGGTACCGAAGATTGTATTAGGGCAGATTGCCGGTTTACCGGGACGTAGTGATGTTGTATAACGCTGATTCTGATATTCCGGGACGTAGCGATGATGTAATAGGGGCAGTTTTCCCGGGATTGTAGTGCTGATGTAATAGAGCAGATATCCCGGCGGGATGTATCGATGATGTATTAGGGCAGGTATCACGGGAATAGAGGATGGTTGTTATTAGGGTAGATATCCCGGGACGCAGCGATGATGTCAGGAGATTGGGGATAAGATAGGAAGTAGATATTTATAGTTATTTTATTATTAGCATTTTGTACAAGGTATTTCAATTTTAATTTTAGATTTAGGTAGAATAACATAGGTGGAGGTCAGATGAGAGAAGTGTGGTGAAGGTCGAACTCGTGTCTGGTGCTGGTGCAATGACGAGTTGAATATATCCGTGGTTGGCGGATGGAGTTCCGGGAGTGTCGAGGAGACGTTGGTCTCTCGGTGTTCTGGAAGATCCTGCGGTTTTGTGTAGGGTCCTGGTCAGGACTTAGGGATTTTCTTGGTGACCTTAGTTAGAGTCGTAATGGGGAGTTTTATTTTATTTAAGCCGTTCGATTTCGAGATGACCCTTATATAAGTAAGTAATAATAATTATAGAAACCATTATTTTATACAGGTCCTTGCCAGTAGCATATTGCCAGGTTCATTTTTATTTGTGTATATTGGTTGTTCATGTAATTTTTCCAGTTAGAGGACTTGTTAGAGTTGGAGAAACTAAATTGTGTAGCTATTTAGTATTTTATTATTGTATGATTTGTGTGATTATTGTTTATTTTAAGACATTATAATTCTTTTATTATTGTGTTTTATTATTATTTAATTTCTTGATTTACTTAATAAATCAACCTCTTATATTTTAGCAGCCAAGCGAGTATTTTATTACGCCCAAGTTAACGATCCGGACGTGCGCAAATTACCCATTTTGTAGGTTCTAGTGACGGGAGTTTGTGACAGGTGGTGGGGCGCGAGTACCCTGTCACAAACCCCCACTTCTCTAGAACCTACAAAAATGGGGGTAATTTGCGCACGTCCGGGATCGTTAACATGGGGCGGTTTTAAAATAACTCGCTTGCTGCTAAAATATTAGAGGGTGATTTATTAAAGTAATAGAATTTTAAATAATAATCAAACACAATAATAAAAAAAGGATTATAAGAGGTCTTAATTTAAACAAGTAATCCACACAAATCTCATACAATAATAAAAATACTAAATAGCTACAACAATTTTGTTCTCCCAATCTACTAAACATGTCTCTAATGAAAAATTACCCGATGACAACAAATACTACACAAATATAAATGATACTGGGCAATAAAGTGCTACTAGCAATGGAGCCTGTATAAAAATTAATGTTCTATAATTATTATTACTTACTTGTATAAGGGCTCGTCTCGAACTCGAACTGGCTTAAATAAAAATAACTCCCCTATTACGTCTCTAAACTAGGAGTCACCAATGGAAAATCCTAAGGTCTGACCAGAGGACCCTACACAAAAACAGGATCTTCCCAGAACACTCGAGAGACAACGTCTCCTCGACTCTCCGACTCATCCGCCAAACCTCGTATATATTCAACTCGTCAATGCCACCAGCACCATGACACGAGTTTGACCTTCACCACACTTCTCTCAATATGACCTCACCTATGTTATACTACTAAATCTAAAATAAAATTGAATACATTGTACAAATGCTAATAATAAAATAACTATAAATATCTATTCCTATCTTATCACCATCTCCTGAACAATGATGGATTATGGAAAATATTTAGACGTAGCGATAAAGTATTGGGAAGATTATTCCAGGACGTAGTAATAATGTATTAGGGAAGAGTACTGCCGGGAGGTACGAAGATGTATTAGGGCAGATATGCCGGGACGTAGCTATGATGTATTTAGGCTGATATCCTGGGATCGTAGCGTATGATGTATTAGGGCTGATATCCCGGGGACGTGTCGTTGTTGTATTAGGGCTGATATTCCGGAACATAGCGGATGGCGTATTAGGGTAAATATCCCTTGACGCAGCGTTGATGTATTAGGGAATATATTCCAGGAGCTCGTAGCTTTAATGTAGTAGGGCCAGAGTATATTCCAGGTTTATAGTTATAATGTATTAGGGAAGATATGCGGGAGGGTACCGAAGATTGTATTAGGCACATATGCTAGGGACGTAGCTATGATGTATTAGGGCTGATATCCCGGGACGTAGCGATGTGATGTATTAGGGCAGATATGCTGGGACGTAGCAATGAAGTATTAGGACAGATATTCCGGCAGACAATTGACCTCTTGAGAATGTCATGGTTTTATACAGCTGATATACTGATGGAGTCATTTTTTCAACATAATTTCTTTTCAATGTATATATTCTAGATCTATTTTGTCTATGTACAGCATATATTTTTACAGTGGACTATATTTATCCACCAATATTTTTAATCTCCTGTCGTAACTGTATTAAAAAACACTATTCCCTTTGCTTTCAAACAGTAGTAGTAGTTAGTTGCCTTATTAAGAAACTAACGGTATTTATTAAAATTTAGTTACCTATAGCTAACAAATAACGAAGAATAAACTGATTAAATATATGTATATTACTTAAACTGAGCATATACATTCTTTTCATGACTATTTACGTTTCCTAAACTGGAAATTAATAATAAATAATAAATTTTATACAAAAAAAAAAAAAAAAAATCGTTTCAAGGGGCTTGTGATTGGTCCTCAAAAGCTTTTCTGATGGTTTCAAGAGCCATCTGTGTTCGTAAAATCACGTTCCCTGAATTTTTAAAATATTGTGGCTCAATGCGGTTAAAGTTAGTTTTAATAACTCTAAGGTCTAAAGTGCATCTTCACCATTTAAAACAATTGTCATTTCTTTATGTTATTCCTTTATTTGTTGTAGATCGTGGCTAAGCATTATAAGATAAATATATTTACAGTACAAAACAATCTTTTTTTTAAAGAAAGACTAAAAAATAGTTAATTCTTACTAGATAATTGTTTTATGACATCGAGGTTTTGTTTCAAAACAACCGCATATCTAAAACTCATCTAGTTATACTGAAATATGTAATTTATGGTGTAGTACCGTATATGTGTTGTAAAGTGTTTGAATGTAGGACTTTTCATCTCAATATTTATTTTCACATTAAATCTTGAGTGTCTAAAAAACAGTTAAGATTCTTAAGACAGTTAGTTTATAACTTTAAATCAGAACTGCATCATGAGTTTGACCTCAAATATCCTTTATGAAGTCTCAGACAATCCTTAAGAAGACAAATAGCGGGTCACGCAGGAGTAAGAGGAGGCGGCTAGCTGACTATCTCCAGTCGTTATTACTCCTGTGTACAAAACACGTCGGCTTCTCTGGATGTACAACATGGCATCCAGCAGGTATAATTATTAATATCGTCCTCTTTGTATCAAAAGTTCAGTTACACTCTTATGTCACTTATAGCTGTATATAGCTATTTAATGCTACGTGCCAACACGGCCACTGGACTGGGGACAGTGAGCAGTGCTACCAGCTACCGGCATGCGCGATGCCGTTCCATGCTGCGCGCATCCAAAACATCCGTTCTTCTCAAGAATATCAAAGTCTACCAAATTGTCGAAGAGGACATTCAGGACTACTTGAATGTAAGATTTCAGAGTTTTTGCTTCCATAAAAAGTGATATAAAACGAGTTTTACTATAATAACTGGAATAGAATGCAAAATAATGATACTTGTTTTATTTATTTAGCCTACTTTTAATGTTGAACAAATACAAAAGTTAAAACAAGTTACAAATTTTGTTTAAGGTATCACAGTACTCAAAAACTTCAATTTTTTATGACATTTTTTTATTACAGAATATTATTCCATTTAATCTGAATTTGGGGATACAAACATTTTGTGCTACAAAAATTATTTCTGTATTTATTTTCGTCAATTCTAAACCATCACACGCACTTTTGTAGGTAGGCAATATAAATTTTTGTAACACACTTGGGAACAATAATTTACAATAGTATTGGTTTCATTTATTTTTTGTACCTTTTATTGTTGGCACAAGTTTTGCAAAACCTGTGTATACTGTTGTTGTTCTGTTCTAGTTTCAGCAGTTATTATAATTATATCAGTTTACTAACAAAATATTAACCTAACAAACAATCAGTGCTCTTATAGCCTAATTTTTGTAACCTAGTAAGTAGGTTTTATTTAGTTTTTGTTATTAGTCTTAGTATGTTTTGACTGTAGTGTTTGTAATAATGCCCAGAATAAAGGCTTATGGTAAAAAGGAATTTACTGGAATTATTCACTCTTGGCCTTAAACATTTTCAAAATAACAATGAAACCTTGAAAACAATCTGATGTAATCAGCAGACTAGTAAGAAAACTCAAATACTTGGACTAGTTAGGTAAAGGTAGTGATTACATTGCTGATGAATGGGAAGAGGGGTTATTTATAATAGATCTACACCATTTTTTCACAAGTTGTTTTGTTTTAGGTAATTTTTAACGATTTTTTTTGTTATGTTTAGTAATAGCTTTATTAGGTTTTTGCAATTTTCCGAAACACTCATTTATTTTAATTACTTTAGGTACAATTATTAGCATTGTTTCTTGTACTGATTTCAATGAAAATTTCACTAGAGATGTTCCATGTACGAGTACATAGCAGTATTATGAAGGATGAAATTCTTCTGATTTTGTCTAGTTCATGATTTATGATTTTTTTAAATTTTTATTTTAAGATTTAAAATGGTTAACAATTTTTATTTCGCTTTCAAATGACAATTTGTAGACATAACTGAATTCTAGTTCAAATATGGTATTATTATTGTAAACTTATATGGGTTAAAATTTCAGGATGATATGATAGTATTTTAAAAAGTTATGTTGTTCCTTAAAAACTGTAAATTAACATTAGGTCGAGATAGGGAGAGTACTGTGTTACCTTAAATACAATGTCAAGTAAAGTATACACCATTCATTGTGGCTGAGTTCGGAAAAACAAGCTTTTAGTACCATATGCAGGCAAAGGAATTGTTTTCTCCGTATGGTATTATTTGTTGCATCCCTTTAGTATGTATCGAGGCTTAGTGTAATTGCGCATAAAAAGTTATCTTCTACTATACTAAAACTGTTTTATTGTTAACTTTACCAAATTAAGTAATTTATTGTATCTGTAATATGCTATATAAATAATATATGTTTATTATCAGATAATCGTTCAATCTCAATAACATATATAAATATTTTGATAGCGTGTACAGCTCATTGTAGATACTCAGCTATAGTATAAACTCTTAGGAATGTCGTACTAAGGGGATAGTACTTCACCATGACGTCTGTCAAGGACAATGGGTTTGACACCACTGCCTAAAAATTACATAGCCAACATTCGTCATTATCAAATTAATTGTCTTCATCATCATCATCATCAAGTTATAAATAATTATAAAAAAATAGTATGGCAACAATTGTACAGTTGGTTTTATATAGTATATATTTATATATATATATTTATATATATACATACAATAATACACAAAGTAGGATTATACTTTGATTATGAGTTATAATTTAACCACTGTACAATTTAGCTGTCTTCAATTTTTTACACTTTTTTATAAACGTTTTATACGTTGACCTTTACAATTGGAAATCTGGAGTATTTTCATTAATATCAAACATATATAAATGGAGCAGTTATGAGTTTTATGTAGTGGGATAAGCCGAGTAGCGGTTTCCGGTTGTCTTTGTTGGGATCTCCAACGTAATTGGGCAGTTTGGGTTAGTAGGCATTTATTAAAGTTTCTAAATTTACAGGACGACTATATTGTTTAAGAGCATATAATGAATTTAATAGGGACATTTCATAAGCATTTTTTTACTTTTGGATGAAAAACCCACTTCCACTCACAAACAGGTGTGCTGATCGTTCAAAAAATTCCTTGCAAACCCAAACATTATAGCTAGATCATGTTAACGAAAATGAAATAATACAATCAATGTTAATATGGTTAATAACTTTGGCTTACTAATAGTTTAGCGGTTTGCTGTTGGGATTACTTGTTCGTATTGATATATTTGGCCTTTTACAGACTTTTGCTCATACTAAGCCTTGTGTTAACAAAAGTAATGTTATGGCTCATTGTGTGTGAGGGTAAATGGAAATGGAATACCCCAGTTTTAACACACTTTCTGGTTCTTTCTTAACAGTGGTTTATAGAGTTTAACCGAAGGTGTGGAGACGGAAATTAGAATCACGCTTAACGCCTCCAAGCTTAAGCATTCTCGTTTTGTTCTTCGGATCTCTTAATCATTAGAGATATTGATTTTTTTTGGATTTGCAAACTGGAAATACAATTAATATTAATTTATTCTTTGTTTGGTATTCACATCAAAACATTTTTAGAAAGAAGTATATATTTCCATACAATGAGAGTTTTGAGCTTTTTAATGTAGAGAAACATTTAAAGTCGCCAGTAAAAAAAGCAGTTTTATATCATAATTACTCTATAGTTTTAGGTTCTCGGTAACTTTATATAAGGTTAATTAATGGAAATTTAATGTAAGAACACATATGCTAACTAATAGAGAAAATTGAATAATTTTGTTTACATAAATTGACTAATATAACACAAATTAGTAATCTGTTCTTAGTATTTATTCCATCAGCAGTATCATACCTTATTGATAGCAACTCAAGAAAAATATTTAATAAATAGTATTACATTAGTTTTCTATCTAGAAGCTGTTACTTTAAATCTAATAGGATGAAATTATAAGGAAAAAAATGAATAAAACAAGTAACACAGGAAATGAGGAAACATAATAATTTTGATGATATAAAGTTTAATTTGTTAAAATATTAAACTACATGTCGGATACTTATTACGGAATCTTACATTTATTGTTTGTTTACTTATTTTTTTCAATACTGTTTTATGATAACAGTGACTTTAAACATGCATTATAAAGTTCATGAGAGTAATTACCTCTGGAATTACATTATTTTAAAAATAATTCATAAGTTTTTTTAGCGAAATATCTTTATTTATCCAAATTTATTCTATATCTAACTACCAAAAACTACTATTTCTGAGGGAAATGTGGGTGTAAATAATGATTTTGAATCCATTAAATACCAAAACTTACCACCAGACCGACTAAACTACATTGGAAACGTTCAAATTCAGTTTGCAAGCAACAAAACTCTTTTACAATCCTTCAATTAGTTGTAGTTTAATTGTACTGTAAAGGTAAGTTTTCATTTCATATTTGAATCATTTTATTAAGTAATTTAAGATAGTGACAAACGTACTTGCTTATCTATAGGGTTTTGACAAAATAAATTATTTTTGTTTTGTAAAGCCTTCAGAATTAATATCATTCTATAGACAAAAAGAACCATCAACAATAAATTAATCAGATCTCTCCAGAACATGTCTTATGTTTGAGGTTCATTTTGGTTTCTCTACTGTTTTTAATTTTACAAGCACTAGTATGTAAAATACGGTTCTGGAAAGAGGTTTATTGCTCTGAATTCGTTTCGTTATTTAGCAAAAGGAAGGGGGTGTGGGCTCAGAACGTAATTCGATGGATTTGTAAATGCACTAATCAAACATTGACTTCAGTGAATGTCTATGATAATATCTGGAGCACATTTCTATTTGGTAAAGACTTCAAATACATGTTTTAGGCGTTCAATAGTTGTAAACTGACGCTTTGCCACATCATTTTTTAAACGCCTTTAAAGTTAAAACACAAATTTTACACCGTACAATTTTTTGGACTTGATTTTTTTAAATTTTATTTTGTCATTAAAATAAAACGAAGACACACGTTTTGTATTATATATTTAATAGTTTCGCAATATTATTGTAAACAGTTCATTTAAAAATACTTAACTCCAAATGATAGTATTCAAACATACAAAGAATATCGTTTATTCATCCATCAAAGCTGCTCACTCGATAGACACATACACCACCTCATAGTTCTTCGGTTCTGTACCGGATTTACTTTTAGCTATGCCAATGTTCATTGCAATATGTTTCGCGGATAATGTTCATCACCAAGTAAAACCGGTTATATTAAACAAATCATATACACTTAGTTGGAGATTTTGTAATAATCTCATAAAAACATCCTAACATAGATTGGAGATTTTGTAATATTCTCACTAAAATACTTCAAATTTCAACGTCTTCCTTAAAATGGTTTGCTTTGTTAATATATTTGAGAGATTAATTTCAATAGACATTTTGTAAATATAAATTATCAGAAAGGTCTGTTAAAAATGACTTGTTGTCTGTGACAGTACAATTTTGTTTAGATTAAAAAAAACTAAATTTTTATAAACTTAGAGAAAAACATATATAACCATAATAAAAATATATTATAATCTTGGGGATCGGTACAAAAGGAATTAAAAACAAAATAAAACTTATAAAAAAATTTGTTAAATGTATAACTTGTTTACAAGTTAGGTCTACTACTGTAATACAATGAATAATATCTATAATTAAGTTTCTCTTATTCATTTTTTATTATAATACATTACGGTTTCGGCTCTTCAGGCCATCTTCGAGTTTAAATAATATAACCTTCATAGAATATGAACTATTATAAAATAAAACAGATGAAATAACATATTGTGTAATTTTGTGTGTGGGTGAATGGGAACTTTTACTTTTTGATACTTATGTTTTTATTTTATCTTATTTTTTCATTTATAGAATTTCTCATGTTTCTATTTGTATATTTTATATGTTCTGTGGTTCATTATAATTGTTTCTGTTATGTGTAAATTTTCTTTGGAATTAATTTTTTACTTTCTTCTCATATTCTAAAATTGTAACATTTTCATTGATAAGTTGGTAACTGTGATTTGACTGGAGAATATGTTCAACAAAGTCAGATTTATATTGTTGTTGGAGTTGTTATTTTTATGGCTGTATGTGTTCTTTGTAACGTAAATTAAATGTTCTTATGGTTTGGTTCTATGTTAAAAAGGAATTGCATCCGAGCATTTTATTTTAGATATTCCAGATTTTTATTTTTGTTTATTTTTATTTTCTTTGTTGGATGGTTTGTTAATTATAAAGTAAAAGTATTGTTCTTTGTTTTATAAACTGAGTATGATATTTACTACGTCTGAAAGTCTTCTATAGCCTTTTTAATTTTTTTTCTTAAAGGATCAATGAAAATATTGTCTCTTCTTTTTGTTTCATTTTTAATTTTTTTCTCTTTTATGTTTTTTTAATAATTTTGTCAAACAATCGACGATTGTTACCATTTATCGAGTATTGTATTTTATTGTTTGTTTTTTTCTTCCTCATACTCAGTATTTTTTCAGTGGGATGTTTAACATTGTGTTTATCATTGATCTGAAACTAGATAATTGTACTCACTCCTATGGGGTGTTAGAATTACATGAAATTTAGTAGGTCAGTTTGGTGTTGATTTTCTAAACATTTTGGAAAAAAGATTGTTTATATCCTAATATTTGTGATTGTTAGATCTAAATAGTGTATTTATTTTGTTCTTTTTCTTTTGATAATTTTATTTTGTCATTTTTTTAGCGAATATAAGATAGTGTACTAATTCATCCCTTTCATTTTTCACTTCCTTCGAAAAGACATAATTAATATTATAAACTAACGAAAACAAATTGATTTTTTTTGTTTTGTGAGAATTTGATTCGTTTCAACATTTTCTATTGTTACAAATTTGTGTAATGAAGATAAAGGCGTAGTCCCATTGGTAATCCATTACTTTGTTGGTTAAAAATTGTTCATTATATTTGAAATAGTTTGTTCAATTCTATACCTTTTATGCTGTTAGTGTGAGATCATTTTTCAAAGGTTTAACGTTTCTTTAGTAGGAATGTTCGTGTACATTCTTGTATACAAATGATAATAAATTTGACATTGGTTTGGAATTTGAATATCTGTTTTATTGTATATCAGTTCAGTAATGCTCTTTTACGCTGTAATATAGTCCCAAATAAGTTTTTCTTGAATCTTTTTATTCATTATTTTCATAATTTATATGATGGTGCGTTTTGAAAGGTTGTCTATTGGTCTGACTGGTATATTTGTTTTTGTGTGTTTTTAGATGAGCTCTTAGGGTAGGTGCTTTGGGGTTGTGTTGGTAATTTAAATTGATATTGTACAGGTTTTGGAATTGTATTACATTTTGTCAGTTGTTTTATTATTATGTATTTTGTTCAGTTGTATTTGAGTAATGGTTGGTTATGGATCATTTTTTAAAGTTTTATATTTTGTTTACTTTTTGGAATATCAATCTTTTATTTTTAACTGTCATATTCATCTGTATACATTAATTAATTATGTATTCCCTTTATCAGGCTTTGGTTAGTATAGCATTATTCTCTTTTAATTCCGTTCAGATGGAAATGTGTAATTGTCAATTCTTTGTTTGCTGTGTGTGTTTTTATATTATTATTTGTGTTCATATAATTTTATTTATTTCATGTACAAAATCATGTTCTTAAAGGTTCTCGTTCTTTTGCATCTGTTTGTCATTATGGATATGGTCCATATTGATTAAATAATTCCGTTCGTTTCATGTATTTTCTAGGTCAAAGATTTATGTTGTATTTTATTGGATTTATTTAAAAAATATTACTTTCTTCTTCGATTAAAAGGTATGGTAGTCAAAATATTATGAAATTCTAGGAATACAATTTGAACCTTACATTGTTGAATTTTGTAATCTCATTAGGTAGATGTTATAATTGTTCTGTTTTAATGTAATTTAGTTTTGATATGTGAGTTTCCCTTTTATTTTAAATGATAGTTGAATCCAGTTTTGGATGTAAATGCGTTTATTTCTTCGATGGATTTCTGGTGGTATTTGTGATTTAAGATTTTGATACAATTCTTCTTTTTCTTGGTTCAATCTGTGGTGTTTCATATATAGAGTATTAATTCTTCTTTGATCCATTTTTTCTTGGCAGTTTCATTGTAAATGTTGCAGCTTAGATTTTACTTTTAGTATATAGTTGGACATAGTCAAAGTAGTATAATAATAAATAAAATAGAGTGGCACCTACTAACTTCCATTATAATTCAAACCACCCATGGATGTACGCAAATTATCTGAGTTTTAGATCAATGAATAAACAGAATTTTAATCATCCCACTGAAAAATCGATCATGAGAAGAAACAACTAGAAATAAATTATTTAGCTTCGATGAATACGTTAAAATCCAAACCACACTGTGACAGAATTATAAAAAGAGAAAAGGAACAAAAATAGGAATATTGAAAACAAAAAGAAAAAGAAAAAATTTATCAGTGTTCCTTGTAATACATAAAATGAATAAGGCTATTAGACAGACATTTCAAACACAGGATAATATAAACTCAGTTATAAATCAAGAAGAAACAATACTTTTACTTTAAAAACAAACGAATCCACAAGGAAAATAAAACATAAAAATATGAAAAAACCCTGAATTATTAAAATAATATGCTTAGTATGTAATTCTTTTTACAAGAACAAACGGTCAAGAACATCTTAATGTACGTTACAATGAACACATACATGCCATAAAGAAGAACTAACTCAACATCAATTTAATCTAACTTTGCTGAACATATTCTCCAGTCAAATCATGTTACCAAAATATAAATGAAAAGTGTTACAATTTTAAATTATGAGAAAGAATAGGAGAATAAATTTAATTCCAAGAAAAGTTAGCACATAACATAAACAATTATAATGAACCTCAGAAACATATTAAATCCCACAAATAACTTGAGAAAATTCCAATATATCAAAAAATTAGAAAAATTAAAAACACATAAGAATCAAAAGTAAAATTCAACTACCCATCAAACTAACTTATTTATATGTTATTTTCATCTGTTTTTATCTTAAATATATTGTTCATTTCTTACAGGTTTTTTTTATTTTCACTCTGAAGATGGCCTAAGAGCGAAACCGGTCATTAGCACTAAAAAAATGATTAAAGGAAACTTAATTATAAGTTATTGTTTCAATTTATAAAAAACATTGTATTTGTTATATGATTTGAATTAAAAAACGTATCGTTGGATATTCACAAAAATTATCAAACCAATATCTCCAAATATATCTTATAGTTTTTCATTAATAATTTGGTTTTTAATGTAATTTAACTAAATATTTTAAATGGTTGCCATTTTATAAATTTAAATTTTATATAAGAAATATTGTTTAATTTTGTGCTATTTGAGGTTAATAATTTCATGTGCTAAGTTAATGAGAATATTTTAAAATCTTTGAAACATTTATGTGGTTTTCAATATAAAAATTAAATAAATTTCACACATGTATGAGTTATTTCATATGTAGAGTATTGTCACGACACTAGTGCTAAATTTGTTGGTGACACATATCAAATAAGATACAACATTGGAAATGTGACGTCTGTTGAAGGGGATACAAAATACACTACTTTCGGGGCAGTTTTATTGTTCGGGTTGCGTGCTGATGCGCAAGGTGGTTAGTTAGTAGGTTTTTAAAAAATAAAATATTGAAAATACGAATGGTAAAAATGACTGTTTATTTAAACACTAAATCTGATACTGTTATATTTATATGAATGAATAAAACAATGAATATAATACCGGAAACTATATAATAATTATGAAAGTTAAAAAATAGAATAGAAATGAGGTAGATTGAAGGACGGAGCTGAGTGCGTCCGTTGCTTCTCGCTTCTACTTGACACAGATAAAATTGGAATGAAATGTGAGTGGTAAAATTGAGGGGACGGAGCGGATGGCGCGTTCGTTGACTTCTCGCTTCTAACTTGACACAGATAAAAATGGAATGAAATGAGGTAATTAGAAGGAGGACGGAAGCTGAGTGCGTCCGTTTGCTTCTCGCTTCTAACTTGACACAGATAAATGGAATGAAATGAGGTAGTTAGCAGGAGGAGGAAAACTGAGTTCGTCGTTGCTTCTCGCTTTCTAACTTATGACCACAGATAAAAAATGGAATGATAATGAGTTAATATTAAGAAGGAGGAAGGAGCTGTAGTGCGTCCGTTGCTTCTCGCTTCTAACTTTACACAGATATAAAATGGAATGAAATGATGTTAAATTCAGTAAGGAAGGACGGAGCTGGGAGTGGCCGTTCGTTGCTTCTCGCTTTCTACACTTGACACTGTCCCCTGCCCCCGATATGGTAGAGGGCCTGGGGGGTTTCTGGACCTTCACAGCCATGCGCGAAGACCAACATACTCCCCCCCGTTGGAAAGTTATGCTTTCAATGAAATAATTCAAATTACAAATCAATCTAAAAACTAATATGCGTGAACAATTTAAAATGTGCATTGATTTGAAAATACAAGACAAATCAAAATAATGACAGATGTTTAAACATTACTGTAAAACTAATGATTAAATTTAAGTATGCATAAGCACTATACAATTAAAATAAATACGATTTATAGTGAATGTTTCAAGATCAAGTTAAAACTGTACAAAAAATGAATCTTAACCAATGTTTTGGATGAGAACAAATTTAAAATATTAGTTGTAATCGAGATTAACAACTATCAAGGATAAAAAAATCAAAAATGTTTTGAATTAATTGCACTAAATCCTAAACTGTGAATTAAACATGAGTAATGTACAACAACAAATATTGTAATGGGTATTATTTAGTTAGAAGAGGTATAACGACAATGAATTGCTAAATGATGTTAATAATCAATCATAACAAGGAAAATGAATAGCAATATTTCATCACACAATAAAACAAAAACTTGCCATAACAAACAACATTATGATTTGGTAAATATACTAATATAAAGTGAATTGAATTCTACTGGAGAATTAATGATATTAGCCACTATCAGCAGTGAATAATACAATGTACATTAATCCTGGAAAAATAATTGACAACAATTGTCGCTGACACTAACATCAACTGAAAATAAAAATGTGCAATAATTAAAAAACATAATAATATGCTAATTTCATAAATGGAATTTGAACAACGACAAGACATGACCCATATATATTGTAGCAAATATAAAATAAACATTTTATACATTGATTATCAGAATGAGTTGAATAATTGAAATCCAAACAAACTGATTGTGTTGGATACTATTACAAATACTATTAGAAGTTTATTTCATAACTGTTTAAAATAATACATATGAGAGTGAATTAACTGTGACATTTGTTTTATCCAAATACTATCAATTATTTTTGTCATGAAATAAATAAACCAAAATACGTTCATAAAATTATTAATTATTCGTGAATCGTTTAGAATATGAACAAACACAATATTATCATGTAAACCATTACAGCCTAATACATAATAAATTAACAATTATTTTACTACATTAACATATCTTATCATGTTAATCACTGTGGCACTGCTACACTGAAAATTCAATGTGATATAGAGGAAATATGAAAACGGAATTTTTATTATTTATTTTAATCCACCACTCACTCACTTCTGGTGTTAGATAGGCATACACCCACAGGGGGGGGGGGGGGAGGGGTAAAAAAATATTTTTTTGCTGGGCTTCTGAGTGGTTCAGAGGGAAGTTGTGATGTTTGCACTATAACCTTACCGTCTGGTCCAGGTATTGGATTGGCTTGTCACTCTGCTGTGGATCCACTTGAGTGGAGGGAGGTTTGTCGTCCCTCACGACGACAGTAGCCCAACTTGCTGTTGGGGGCGAGTACTGTTCTCCACTTTGATCTTTCTTGACGATGTGAAGATACTATTTTGACAGTCGTGACCAAAACGTGCTAGGACAGTTGTTGAAGTAGCTAGCCACTTTGAGAGTTGGTTGGCCTTGTGTTTGTCCAATCTGGTTCTGGTTAGAGCATAAAAATGAGTGCCTCTCCAGTGAGGAAATGACCAGGAGTGAATGGATTGGGGTCAGTAGGGTTGGTTGATAAGGGTGTGAGTGGTCGAGAATTGAGACATGCCTCTACCGTTGTTAGAACTGTGTACATATGTTCAAAGGTTAAATTAGCATTTCTCACTACTCTTTTTAGGTGATGTTTCACTAACTTTACTCCTGCCTCCCTCAGACCACCGAAATGAGGAGAGTGTGGTGGATTGAAGTGCCTTTTCGATTTTTTAACTTACCAGATGAGATATGGCTGGAAGAATTATCGGATGCTTTTAAATTGGGATTATTTTTTAGTTTTCTTTCTGTACTTTGTAGTCGCGTAAGAGCTTGATTGTAGGTGTCCCCTATTTCATGAATATTATCTTTTAGTGGCATGCGTACGATGTATCGGCCCTGTTCATTACGTTTAGTGGTTTTTTCGTAAATTTCTTCACACAGCTGATCTTCTGTAGCTGTGGTATTGGTGTCGCTGATTTCTTCAATATCCCAACATTTCTTCATTTGAGAGTGAAGCTTGTCTGTTGTAGCTAGCAGGCATAGAGATGATTGGTTGGATTTATTTGAGGTGACTTTGCCTCCAACAACGTTTTTTGTAGGATGGGAGCTCCTGGTGCTGGAATAAACTGCCCGACGCACAGCAGTCTGAAGAATACTTCTTCACCTAGCAGCATATCAATTGGCCCCGTACTTCCTAAGTCAGGATCGGCCAGATGGACCCATGGAGGCAATTCCCATGCTGATGTATGTATTGGTGATGTTGGCATGTCTTGAGTTATTGTTGGGATGGCCTGGAACTCCAACTGCTCCTTGTCCTTGTAACTTGTACATCTGGATGCGATGTTGCAGGTCACACTTCCTGTTATGTTAGATGGTTTGTTACTAATCCCACATATGTTAATGGATTTATTGGATTTCTTTAAACGGAGTATTTGTACCAATTGTACCATTTTATTGGTAATGAAGTTGGTTTGGGATCCATTGTCCAATAACGTACGGCAGAGATGATTGCTACCGTGACTG
The DNA here is from genome assembly GCA_035578905.1 of Stictocephala bisonia. Classification (NCBI taxonomy): domain Eukaryota; kingdom Metazoa; phylum Arthropoda; class Insecta; order Hemiptera; family Membracidae; genus Stictocephala; species Stictocephala bisonia. The sequence continues at coordinate 28,960 of JAQJVL010002596.1, forward strand.
TCTTGGACATAGATTACTGCTGTAGATAGTAGTACATTTGAGGTAGTTGAAGATTTAGAGGTTAATAAAACAGTGTCTTCTGCTTTTGGAACAGTTGATGTATCATTTTTGCTTGGTTGTACAGTGTCCTTAGGTAATAGCTGAGGCTGTACAATGTCTTTATAATTAACATGTATTAACGTATTGTGACGTTTTGAGCAGATTTTGCATGTTCTAGACAAACATGATGAGTTATTGTGTCCCTTTTTGAGACAGTTAGTGCACAAATTGAGGCTTTTTATTGTATTTAAACGTTCTTGAGACGTTTTCGCAAGAAATCTTGGGCGTCTGAACAGTTTATGACTAGAGGCACTGCATAAACTACATTTATCACTTGTTAACATCATGTAGGGTTCTTTACGACTCTCAAAGCTACTCTTGGATTGTCCCTGCTTTGTATTCGTTGCTCTTAGCTGGGGTTGGTTATTTGTCTTAGATTGGTTGATGGCTTCAAGGATTTAGCATCTACTGTTGAGAAATTCTAATAAAGTTTTCATTTTGGGCAACTCTTGAGTGGTGTTTTGAGTCTCCCAGTGTTTAAGTGTGTACATATCTAATTTTTTACTTAATATATATATTAGGATGGTATCCCAACTGTCTGTGGGCTGACCTAAGCTTTTTAAACACCTCAAGTGTTTGTTTGTTGTGTCAAGAAGATTTCTCAAAGCAGTAGAACTCTCCTTGACAATTGGATCGATATTTAGTAACGAACCTATGTGTTTGTTGACTATGATTCGCTTGTTGTCATATCTTTCTTTTAGAAGGAGCTATGCAGTGGAGTAATTTTGTGATGACGCTTCCAGTGAAGAAAGTATGGGTTTTACAGTGTCATGCAAAGATGTTTTTTAGGTAGGTTGGAACTTTTCTACATCTGATAGTGAATTCATTATTGCGTACGAGGTATCACTTCATTATTGCGTTATAAATCATAAAATGGTATCCAATCACATGAAAATAATGTTCCAAGAATGTTTTCATTGCTGTAGCAGAATGGGTTTCAGGACCGGGAAGGTCTACAAGTCACGAACCTTTGTGACTTGATGGACTTGTATACTCTGCCTTTTCACGACATTAATCAAGTGGACTGTATTTATTTGGATTTCTCTAAGCGTTGACAGAGTCAGTCATTTCTCATCTTGTGGCAAGCTTCAGTGCCCTTAGATTCACTGGCCCACTACTCCAGTGGAGTCAGAGTATTTGTCTGGACGAACACTGCTGGGTCATAGTTGCTTCCTTTTCTCTCGGCTGCTGTGGTACGAGTGGACGTCAAGGAGTGCCTCAGGGGTCTCTTTCTGGGCCTTTTTTGTTTAGCCTATTTATCAACGACATTGGTAGTCTCTTGGACTGTAAGTTTGTTCTTTTTTGCTGACGACATTTTAGATCTACCATGAAGTTTCGTCATTCTGAAACAGCATTTGCTTCAGAAGGGAATTTGGACTATGTCGCTCAGTGTGTGTGAATGGGGAATGCATGCTCTGAATACGCGTGTCTAAATGTCAGTGTTATGACCTTTGGAAGATCTAAACTGCCAATTTCATTCGTCTACTGCCTTCGTGGATCTAGTGTTGAATGAGAGTGACTGTGGTAAGGACCTGGGAGTGTTTTTCACACTGACCTTGGATCCTGGCTAACATGTTTAAAAACTTGTGCTAGGCGAACAACGGGTTCTGGGACTTATAGCTCGAGCTTCAGAAATGCTTTCTCCCCTGAGACTTTGAAGTGTTTGTATTGTGACTCTTGTGCGCCCTATCTTAGAATATGGATCCACCATTTGGGACCTATCAGATCGGCCACTGCTGTTCCCTCAATTACGTTGAACGCGTTTTCTTCGTTGTTCGGGTTGTTCAGAGATGGGACGAATACCTGGATTACAATGTTCGGCAGGTTGCTTGATACTATGGGCATATCTCGTTTATGGCCAGAAGAATAGCCTGGACCTGTTCTTCGTGTTCAAGATTGTGAATGGGCTTGGTTGATTGTCCTGAGGCTTCTCAGCGGATTGTCATCCATGTTCTGTCGCACTCGGTCTGACTCAAACTTTTGCATCTCACCACTATCCAACTGGCTTGATGGGTACCATAGCACGATACCTCGTCTCTTGCGCTGGGAATGATTCACAGCTTGAATTCTTTGGCCGAGTCTTTTGAATCTTTTTGAAGATTGGCGCTTATTTATGTATCTGCCCTCATCTACAATACATAATGTGTTACTGCTACCTTGTTTCACCCAATTTATCTTATTATATTTAATTTTATTATTGTTGAATTATACCTTGCTTGTTACTTCAGATTATTAATATGTATTGCTTCGCCTCTTTCAGATCTCAATGTAAGGATGTGTTGTAAATTGACAGTTTTGTTTGATTGTCTACCACTTACATATACTTACATATATTTTTATGAATGTTATTACTTTGTTTACCTAATTATGTTGATATTACGTTGTTAGTATTGTAATTTAAATTTATCATAGTTATTTATTTTTTGTTGATCATATGTGTTCTTGTAACTTATCTTCTTGTTAGGTTGGTACACTTGGGTGGTAGTGAGGTTACACTAATTGTCTTATTAAAAATTATCTTATTATTAATTGAGTTATGCCTTGTGGTTACTTAGTTGTATTAGCATGTTTTATGCTTCGCCTCTTTCCAGATCTTTTGTATGGTTGTTGTTGTAAATTGAGTTATTGTTTGATTGTCTACCATGTACATATACTTACATATATTTTACATGAATGTTGTTACATTGTTTACCTAATTATGTTGATATTACGTTGTTTATTATTGTAATTTAATTTATTCTATGATATTTATATTTCGTTTGACATATGTGTTCTTGTTATTATCTTCTTTGTTATAATTTGTAATATATCTCTTTTAACTTTAAGTGGACATTTATGGCACTATATGAAGGTTTAAGTTTACCATAAGCCAACTTTGAATTTATTCATTTGTTATATAATGGTGTTAAACCGTTTATAATAATAAATAAATAAAAAAAAAATAATATAAATAAAAACTCGAAGTGCCCCTGAGAATTTTGGAATGTTATTGGCTGGCAGGTTAACTGAGCAGCCTGTCGCTAGAGGGTGGAATTTGCTTGTCCATTGATATTGAGTACTTGATTAATTTTTATTGATCGTGTGGATTGTACTGTATATCATCGGCTTTACTTGCTAATTCGTAGTAAGAATTTCAAAGTTTTTCCCTCTCGTCAACCTGATTTCCTTGTTCTTCTTCTATGGCTTCGATTTGGCTTTGTACCTTATCGAAGATTAATATTAGTGATTCAAAATCCGTGAATCTTAATTTTTAATTGGGCGGTGGTTGTCTGATTTAAATATGATCTAAAGCGTGTTAATTTTGATTTCGGTTGACGGATTTATGCTTTAAGATCTTCCATTGTGTTTGACAGTTCTAATAATTTCTAACTAAATGGCAGGGCACATGTAAACAAACTATGAGAAACGGTTTGAAAGGAGCTGTGAATAGAAAATCAACTATCAGCTGGACTGTAGGGGTTTGTTCTTGCGTTGGAAAGTTAGGAAGGGTTGTACAGTTATAAAATTCATTGTGAGAGGCACTTTACGAAGGGTTCGTCGGTTGTTCTTTGAGAAGCGACGGCTGGATCCCGGGACAATGGCAAGTCTTCCCGAAAGAGTGGCGGCCGATCGATACTCTGCAAGACTGCTGTAGGTTGACTGTCGAATGTCGAAGGCGAGAGCCGAGGTTCCACTGCTGTATAGTACCTCTTCATATGGCAGTAAGATGCGATGAGATTGGAAATGAAGTATCACTAGACATGTCACTGTTTGTAGGTAGTTAAATTGGATTATGGGTATTGTAACTAATGTTAAACACTGAATTTAACAATAACACTTGTTGGACAAAAGATTTCACTACTCGCACTGACTGTAGTTGATATGTAGTTACGTCGAGAAGTTATTAAATCTTGATTAGAATCCGGCCCGTGGACCATGTTGGTTGCGTTCTGATGCGCACGGTGGTTGTTTAGTTAGGCGTTAAAAAATAAAATATGAAAATATAATGTAAAAATGAGCTGTTTATTTAACACTAAATATGAAATGTTTAAATTTATTTGAATGAATTAAAACAATGAATATATTACGGAAACTAATCCATAATAATTATGAAAGTTAAAAAAGGAAATAGAAAAGAGGTAGATTAGAAGGAGTACGAAGCTGAGTGCGTCCGTTGCTTCTCGCTTCTAACTTGACACAGATAAAAATGGGATGAAATGAGGTAAATTAGAAGGAGGACGGAGCTGAGTGCGTCCGTTGCTTCTCGTTTCTAACTTGACACAGATAAAAAATGGAATGAAATGAGTTAAATTAGAAGGAGGACAGAGCTGAGTGCATCCGTTGCTTCTCGCTTCTAACTTGACACAGATAAAAATGGAATGAAATGAGGTAAATTAGAAGGAGGACGGAGCTGAGTGCGTCCGTTGCTTCTCGCTTCTAACTTGACACAGATAAAAATGGAATGAAATGAGGTAGATTAGAAGGAGGACGGAACTGAGTGCGTCCGTTGCTTCTCGCTTCTAACTTTACACAGATAAAAAATGGAATGAAATGAGTTAAATTAGAAGGAGGACGGAGCTGATGTGCGTCCGTTGCTTCTCGCTTCTAACTTGACACTGTCCCCTTCCCCCGAATGGTAGAGGGCCTGGGGGGTTCTGACCTTCACCAGCCATGGCGAAGACCCAACATTTATGATTGCCAAAAAACTAAAATTATAGCCCATTTTATTTAAAGTCTACTTTATAATGAAATTTATTGATATTGATTACAATATATTAGACTGGTAACGCATTTAAAAATCGGTCCCTCAGTATTTTTAACGGATAAAGTCATTTATTTTAAGTATTTCCCGATAAATAAATGTGTTTGACATGTCATTTTGATGGTAACAGAGAATATTTAATTGTTTAGAATGTTTTATCTTTATGTTAATGATACATGTACTTAAATTAGTTTTACTTCGAAAAATTAGTTTAAATGAAAACGCCAAAAATTTGGAAAAATTAATCAATAATAAGCACTATTCAAGAACCCTTTAAAATCTTCCTTCTGAAAAAATATTTATTGGAAGTTATATTTCGTTGTATTTATCAAACAAATAACAATAATGATCGAAAATATGACCTTATGAAGCAACACGATTGTAGTGTGGGTGCAATGTAGGGGATGAAGTGATGGGAACAAGGCATCAATCATTGATGAAATTGGAAGTAGAATAAAGAAGAAAATAGATAATAAAATTCGAGACTATAAACGAACAACATTTAAAAAAAATCCGACAAAGAACAAAAGAAGTATATATCCCTTCATTACAATGGACCATTTACACAAAACGTTGGTAATAGATTTAAAAAATTTAATTTATCAGTAGCTTTTAAGACTTGTAATACTATTTCCAATATTTTACACCCGAATATTGAAAGTGAAGATAAATACAATAATTCAGGAATATATAGGATTAACAGTAATTATTATAGTATGTTTTACATAGGTCAGACTGTACATTTTAACAAAATATATAAAAATCATGTCTCTGCTTTTAAAAACAAGAAACCTGAAAGATCTAATGTAGCTAAACACCTTCTTAATTGTACCCACAGTTTAAATAAAATAGATGAAAATGTGGATATTCTAAAAGTTTGTAAGAAGGGTCGTATTATGAATGCTTGGGAAGAGTTATTAATTTTAAGAAAAATGTAAGGATCGTGATAAATTAATGAATGAACAGGTTAATTTTGATTCGAAATAGTTTTTGATAATGTATTTTCAGTGACTAAAAGAACAGAAGTAACAGCCAATAGGGATTAACCAATACCATCGCAGCAGCCCCTATTTTGACGATTCCAGCCAATGGGGTCACGTGATCATAGGCCTATAAATTGAGTTGTAGAACACCATTTTCCATTCTTTTGTGAATCCCTCTGGTCTGAGGAAGATGAGCGTGGTTCACCGAAATCGATTCACATAATATTTGTGCACTTGTGTTGTAATAAATTCGTGTTGTGTGACGTTTACTTGTACTGAAAAAATATAAACTAATACAAACATTCTGCTTTGGGTTTACAATCACATACATCATAATAGATAGATTCAATGCGAGAAGGGAGTCTGGTATAAAACCTCAACATTGGTTCAGTGTGGGAAGTGAAGGCAATTTAAAACACAGGCTGGTGAATTTGAACTAACGTGATTTAAACGCGGGGGTTGACTCCCCCATTTGTGTTGATTAAGCAAACACCCAGTCAACGAAGCGCGCCCTTAGTGTCGGCTGGGAGGAACTAGGGAATGAGCGAACATTATTTTACTTGAGTCTTAATAAAACGAGTGCATTTATTATATTGACCATTAAATATACGATTCTTTACTTCATGAAATCTTTACAGTTAATAATATTTAGAATAGTTACAATTACTGAAAAATGTATGTTTACATTATTAAGATAGAATAATTATATCTTCATGGATAGGCTTCCACGGTCGTCACAATCACTAACAAATTCTAGGTCTTCGGGGTTCGACCGCGTCAATTGGCTATGTACAAACATTGCCGACGTTTCGGCCACATTGCAGTAGGTCATCCTCAGGGCGAGACGATCACAGTTACAGAATTCTGTGACGTCGGCAACGTTTGTACATAGCCAATTGACGCGGTCGAAACCCCGAAAACCTAGAATTTGTTAATGATTATATCATTAATGATAGTTTGTCGTCACTCTAGTGCACACATAATTCAACTGGCGCTTCTTGTATACTAACTGTATGACCTCCTTTGAAATCAAAAGAATTACGAATAATGTATGTATAATGTTATTGGCAAGCTTTTGAAGAATTAGAGCACTTAAAGGGGGGGGGGGCTGGGGCTTATATTCATAGTGATTACACAATAAAATAAAATAAATTTAAACATTTTACGTAACTTTCATAATATTTAGGTGTATTCCCTTTTAGATAGGAATCAACCTGTAGTCAAATTTTACCCTCCGCTGAGTAACAGTACTTGTCCCTTTCCAACAATACTGCTCAAGTCACAACTGAATACTGTAGTATGAAATGTAGGCATATTTCTAATATTTTATGGTAATTGTTTTTTGTCGTTATCTAGAAACTTACCGTACAAAGCTTTAATCGTAATTTGCAATGCGGTAATAAAAGAATCATTGAAAACAAGTTATACTCTGCTGTTCATTACACGTCTGACAAATGTATTAATAGTAAGACTATTTTTCAATGAGATATTTTAGTTTTTGTAATCAGCCTTATGTGGTTTTCAATTCATAAAATGTTTGCTGATTTCAGATTTTTCATTTACATGATTTTATCCTCGTCATAGTGTCAACAAGGGCATTACCTTATTTATGTGGAGTTTGAAAATAGGTAAACGTGAATACATTTTAATTAATCAATAGTTATGAAGTATTTTTGTACTATAGAAAAGTATCACTTATATTAACTATGTGGATCAGCTGATAACCACCGGCTGTTCATTTATCATTGGGCTATTAATTAATGACCCTTTCTAAGGTATAGTCGGCCTTAATTTGTAACAATCACTACATCCGCTCATTTACACTCATCACACTCATTCGAGATCCATATTCGCCCATATTTGACGATCGGCGTCTTCAGAATAAATAAATAATGAAATATACGAATGTGTTTATTTATGTCGTCAGGTGTCCTGTAAGATGGAGAGTAACCCCTGACGACAGGGATGAATGTTCATGAGAGATAGCGAAATCCTAGTAGTACAACAGCAGTGCGTAACATAGAAAAAGTGTTAAAATCTTGAAGAATGGACAACTGTCATGTTATTGACACACAACAGTAGCAACTGATTAATAATGTAACCTAATCAATTGTTGGTATTTAATTTGGTTTTAATTAGCTGTTCACCAAGAATGCCTAAATTGTAGCAGATAATTTACGACTTGACACATAAAATAAGTGATGGGGGAGACTACATCCTAAAATAAAACGAAAACTTTCTTGATGGATATTTTAATCTAGTTTTATGAGCAATGTTAATATTAGGGGCAAAGAAGGTACCGTACCGTTCATTTATTACAGTTGGAAAGCCACGTAACTATCTAAGTAATACATAAAGTAGGGTTAATACACTTATTCATACTTAAAAAGTGAGATTTAGTGTTTTTATTTATTTATTCTTAAGACACCGATCGTCAAGATATGGGTGAAAATGGAATTGTGTTATGAAATGGTGAATTCAAATTAAATCTGTAAAATTAGCTTTAAACATTACACTCTTTTTATAGCATATATTTTTGTTAATTTGTTTAACTAAAGATATAATAAATTGAGTATTACGTAAAACTGTGTTAGATGCGTTTTCCTCCTCAGTACAGGCGTAATGAAGTTTGTAGGATGAAATCTTCTTATTGCCAAGCCAGGGGAGAAACCTATAACGGCTCTAATTGGTTCTCCTCCTCAGTATAGACATAATGAAGTTTGTAGATGAAATCTTCTTATTGCCAAGCCAGGGGAGAAACCTATAACGGCTCTAATTGGTTCTCCTCCTCAGTATAGACATAATGAAGTTTGTAGATGAAATCTTCTTATTGCCAATCCAGGTGAGAAACCTATAACGGCTCTAATCGGTTCTCCTCCTCAGTATAGACGTACTGAAGTTTGTAGATGAAATCTTCTTATTGCCAAGCCAGGGGAGAAACCTATAACGGCTCAATGGGTTCTCCTCCTCAGTACAGACGTAATGAATTTTGTAGATGAAATCTTCTTATTGCCAAGCCAGGGGAGAAACCTATAACGGCTCTAATGGGTTCTCCTCCTCAGTACAGACGTAATGAATTTTGTAGATGAAATCTTCTTATTGCCAAGCCAGGGGAGAAACCTGTAACGGCTCTAATGGGTTCTCCTCCTCTGTACAGACGTAATGAAGTTTGTAGATGAAATCTTCTTATTGTCAAGCCAGGGAGAAACCTATAACGGCTCTAATGGGTTCTCCTCCTCTGTACAGACGTAATGAAGTTTGTAGATGAAATCTTCTTATTGCCAAGCCAGGGGAGAAAACCTATAACGGCTCTAATGGGTTCTCCTCCTCTGTACAGACGTAATGAAGTTTGTAGATGAAATCTTCTTATTGCCAAGCCAGGGGAGAAACCTATAACGGCTCTAAGGGGTTTTCTCCTCCTCTGTACAGACGTAATGAAGTTTGTAGATGAAATCTTCTTATTGTCAAGCCAGGGGAGAAACATATAACGTCTCTAATGGGTTCTCCTCCTCAGTACAGACGTAATGAAGTTTGTAGATGAAATCTTTCTTATTGCCAATCAGGGGAGAAACCTATAACGGCTCTAATGGGTTCTCCCCGTCAAATAAATATTTAATTATATATTACTGGGAGAAATAGAATAGATACAGGGGGCGTAATTGGACAAGTTAAAATTATTAAATACTGCTCGTTCATTTATATGTTAACAACTGCAATGTTATTTTTTCGCCATAATAAACTTCAATAGAAAAACAATTGTGGGTATATTTTTATTTGTTTCTGTCTGAAAAAATACCCGCTTAAATAATCATTATTCAGAAAATAGCTAGTTAGTAAATAATATCCTCAGGTTAAAAAAATATTATGCTGTAAACAAATATAAAAAAAAAAAAAAAAAAAAAAAAATACTATTGAAATAACAAAGCTAGCTGATTGCAGATGAGCCTATAAGTTACTTTCAATGAAACTAGCAAGCATGGCTTATATTATGGCAGGCTTCGTCTTAACTGTAGATTAAGACACCGACCGTCATAAAGGCTAAGTGGTGATTGTGACTCGCCACCGCTGGGCGTGTTTTATCTACTGCTATTACTGATAATAACCACCTATACTTTTAATTTTATTGTTTATAAATCCTTTCCTAATCATATTTTCAGTTTTAAATGTCACCATTAAGTTCCAAGCCTTTATATAACATAGCTGTACTCGCCTGTTTCACCGCTCATAATATTAAAATTCATTATACTTAATAGAATGTGCAGCAACCTTTCAGTTATCACTGTATTTTTCCACTATTATTCAAATAATTTGATGTAATATCCAATTTATAACAGCTGATATGTATAACTTACTAATGTACTCAATTAATACAGCTCAATTAATAAATAAATCAATTATATTTATGGATACCATGGGAATTTTGGAAGCCAGTGGGACGGAGTCCTGAGGTCGAAGAGGAAAATCCTTTCTTAGTGATCCTCTAGGGGCCAAGATAAACCTATGTACAACATTTCAATCAATTGGACGTATAGGTTTGGAGAAATAGTGATGAGTGGTAAATTGTTTTATATATTATATAGTATATATATATATATATATATATATATGTATGTATATTTCTTGTAGTTTAGAAACTTTGGTTGTCTAAAAAATCTGAAAGTCTACTTTTAGAGGCCGTTAAGTATGGCAATTGACTCTAAATCAATTAATGTCGGGGTTCTCACCATGTTTAGCAGGTCCGAAGAACTCTGGCTATAAATGTGTTAAAATTAAAATTTTCCGATTGAAATCAGTTTTTTCTCTAAGATAAAAAGTTTCAAAGTCTAGACAAATCTTTTACTGTAGTTGACTCTGAAATATCGTGTTTCTCACTATATTTAGCAATGTCCTGTGAATGGCTATACATGTGTTCAGATTAAATTGTATATTTTCCCATCGAATATAGTATGTTCTCCTAGATAACAAAGTTTCACAGACTAGAAATATCTGTAAGTTTGCTCTTAGAGGCCGTAAATTAACCAATTTGATTTACACGCAGAAATTGAAAATCTAGCTCTACCTAAGGATGAAGGAGGTGAGATAGGGTAAAAAGTCATAGGGCCAAAGTTGTAGATCGTCTCAAATCAGGCACAGAAAAATGTGTTGGTTTTGCTGTAGAACCGTTCATTTATCCGCTACAGCCCAATTAAAGAAACATTGTTTTTGGAATTTAAAATGCTTGGCACTTAAAAGCTGCTATTCAAAATTACTTCTTCTTATTGCACGTCTACAACACAAGACCTTTGACTCTAAAAAAAACTCAGCCTCGTAGGCCTAGTACTTTTTTTAGTTACATTGATAATAGAGTCAGTCAGTGGTATTTGCCTTTTATAAGTATAGATATCAGAATATGTTTCTTTATCGTAATTTATAAAATATATTCTAAGTTTGTAATTATTTTATAATGCGTTTTCTAATTTAATGCGCTATGTGATTGCTCTAAAAAATTCCACCACACAGTTCTTATAAAATAGTTTATTGAAGTAAAAACTTTGATTAGACTATATAAGTATTAATTATTAAAAAAAAGTTCCAAAGTTAATACTTTTAATGAACTAAAATACAAGAGTAACAAATAATTGCAAAACAAACACCCGTAACCAATGGCGAACATGTTTATATTTTTTGTTATTACATTTTTTTTAAAATTTGTATTGTACTATTGAAATGTAGAGGAAAATAAATTAAAATAATTTATACAACTCATAATTACAGGAAGGTTTTGTGGATGAGGGTGGGGGGGGTGAAAATGCATTTACTTGATTGAAAAGAAAGAATAACCTGTATATGTGCAATCTTTAAAATTCTGTGTGTGTCACGCTGTTAAGCTCAAATTTGGTATAGAACTTTGGATTTACAGATGTAACACTCGCCTTGTTAAGGATTTATGTTAGTTCGTGTATGAACCGAGCCATCGATATTTAATGTTTACTCTCTACGTCCTATCTCTGGTGTACTTGCCCACCCCTCTTCCTAATTTGAGACATTGACTTGGAACTGGCTACAATTTACTACTATCAACATGAGTTAGGGGGCGTCATTCCGAATCCGTGGCCCCATTAATCTGATCTCACGAGGTCTATCAGCAACCCAAGCACTCCAACTTCCACTGAGAGGATGTCTTTCAACATATTTGAATCTGTTTGTAACATATTTAAAAAAAACCCTTTTAAAATGTAAGACAGTAAAAATTTATAGAAAACTATCACAGATAATTTTTAAGAAATGTTCACATTAAGTATAATTATAACATTAAACATTTGTAAGTCAGGCTTTCTGTACTTTTTGAGGAACCAGGCCGGAACAGCCGACATAACCTACAGCATGCCTAGCCGAGAGAGGAAGGGCCCGACGACTGATCGACCGCATGGTCCAGCGGTGGCAGTCGGAGGGTTAAATAAACTCAACAGTTGCGAGGAGAAAGTAAAAATATTTAACAAAGAAGCGCCTCGAGTTCAGAAACATTCAAACTATAGACAACAGCAAGAAGACGCGATGTTGACCCCCCCCCATCCATCAATTCACGTCCAGTGGCATTGACCCATATACGTACAGTGGTATTAAGGGGGGGTGTGATCTAATCTACTTTTTATTATTAGTGAATAATATTTGAAATTTTTAAACAAGCCGAAATTTTTTTTCAATAAGGATGCAAACCCAGCAAAACCCTTTCCGGGGAAAAGAAAAAATTTAAAATTTCAAATTTGGTATTTAAGCCCTTTCCCAAACCGCTTGGGTAAGGAAATTTTTAAAAAATAATTAGGTTTTTTTATTGAAATCCAAATCTTTAAAGGGTTTTTATTGTTTTTAGTCCCAAATAGACGATGAAGCTTTTTTTTTTAAGAAATTTTTTAAAAAACTTTTCTTTTTACCACTGTTTAAGCGGGTTTGGGTTTTTTTATTTTTATATTTGGGGGAGTATGCATTGATTCTTTTTAATTTGTACAGGGCGGAAAAATTTTAAAAACGCTTTTCACAACTTTTGTATAAATTAACTTTTTAAAAGTAAAAATTTTGTACTTTTTTTAAAGGTTATCAATTCCCATTTTTTTTTTCCCCATTACCCGATATTTCTTATTTTCTGGGGGCCCCAACGAAAAATTTCTTTTTGAAAACCAAAGGTCAAAATTTAGTAAAAAAATTTGAAAGGTATATTCAAGGGGGAAATAAAATTAAACCGCAAACCGAACTTCGAAAATTTGCCCTTTTCCCCAGGAAAGCAGTCCTTTGAATTTAAAAGTAACTAAATTGGGTTTGACTAAAGGGAAAATTTTTTTTGAAAACAAAATTTAGTCAAAAAAATTTTTTAAAAACTATCAAATTTTCTATGGAAATGAATAACCTTTGGGTTTGTGAAAGCCTTTTTAAATTTTTTTTTTCCACCCCGTAAAAAAAACATTTTGAAATTTAAACTTTTTAACAGAAAACTTAAATAAATAAAAAAAAATTAAATTTTTCCTTTTGTTTTTTTGGGTTTAGGGGTTGGGAATTTATTTAGAAACTCCCCTACTTTCCCAAATAAAGGTGCCATTTTTACAATTACTCATGAAACCCTTTTACATGAAACCCGTAAGAAAAAAATGTAGGAACAAAAAAATGTGAAAAAAACAAACACAAAAGGGGTGACAAGAAAAACACAAATCCCTTTAAAAGCCCTTTTTTATTTTAAACCGTGTGTTTAAAACCATAAAATTTAAAAATCTAGGGGGTTTAGAGGTGTTTGAAAATAGGAACTAAAAAAATTTTTGGAAAATATTTTTTAAAAATTTAGAGCAGTTTTAATTTAATAAATGATAAAAATTTTAAAAATTAATAAATGTCAAACCCTTTTATTTTAAGTCGTTTTCAAAAATTATAATTCCAATTTTGGGGGAAGAAAAATTATTTTAGGGCCCATAAAAATGTAATAAAAAGGGATGGAGGGGAAAATTTTGGGATGTAGGTTAATAAAAGAAAATCTACCTTAAAATTTAAAACGGTTTAAAATCCCCCTGACGTCTCCCCTCAAACCCAAAAAAAAAAAAAAAACTGTAAAAAACGCCCTTTTTTAAACGGCTACGGGGCGGTTTACTGTACACGCCACTCATCGGCTCTACTACAGGTAAAACCATCTGTGGAAAAACCCTTTCCCCGTTGTGTGCGAAAGGGGTTTCGACATGCCTTTGCGCTTTGCGCGGGCCCACGTGACAGTTTAGTGATGGGATTTACCTGCTCTTTTGTGAGCAGGGTTTAACCGCTCCCGCTCCCCTTGCCAGACCTGGGTTTTTTAACCCCTGTGTTTAAAGGAGGGGTTTTTCCGCTCTTTCGCTCAACCGTGTTTTTCGGCTTTTCCCCGCTCTTTTTTTTCCCAAACCGTGATTCCATCCCCCCTGAATAGAAAAACCAAATTACGGTTTGGGGCCTTTGTAGGGGTTTGGTTTGCAGTTTTTGTTATTTAAAATACAAGTGTTTGTTTAACGGAGTAAAAATAAAACAAAGATGGGGCCCTGAAAGGTTTTTTAAGGGGTTTTTTTGGCTAAAATTTTTGAACATTATCTAAACAAATTGTACGATAATTTAAAATTTAGCAGAATAAACAAAAAACAAAAATATTTTTAAGTTAGATAGAATTTCCCAAACAAGGCATTGTAGGATAATTTTTAAACAGCTTTACTAAATTTTTTAAAAATTAAAATTGGTAAAAAAGGCTATACAAATTTAAAAAAACTGAAGAAAAATTTTACGTTAGAAATATTTTTATAAAAATTGGGGTTTTTGGTAAATAAATAAAAACAGGTAGTTTATTTTTAAAAAATTATAGTTTTTTTTTGGTTTAAACAATAGACTTTTTTTTTGTTTAACTTTTTAAACCTCGGGACAGAATATCAGTTTAAATAGAATTTTTTTAATTAATAAAAACATTAATTAATTATAAAATTAGTCTCAAAAAAAATTTAAAAAAGGCAAGAAAGAGGGCAAAAAAAGAAAATTTAATTTCAGTCAGTTCGTTTCTATTTCTTCATAGGCATTTTCACTTGAGAAGAGCGGAGGGGTTTTAGCTGATCACGTAGAAAAATCCTGTACTGAGCGGCTTGGTTTGGACCCGTGAACACAGGTCGACCTGTGATTCAAAAAATCACGGTGATCAAATCCCCGGTTCCGTGATTTCGGGCCCCATTCATAGCCCGCTCAGTCTTTCCCCCTCCCATTTTTCTCGTAAAGTCGCTATCGGGCCAGAATCCCTTCCGGGGGTTTCTAAAAACATTAGTTTTAAACGTTTTGTGTCCCGAAATTTTATTTTTTTTTTGTAAAAAATTTTTTTTAGGGGTTCGAAAATCTTTTAGTTTTTTAGTGTATTGTTTCTGGACCCAATAAATTGTGCGTCGGGTTTATACTAGAAAAATAAAATTAAAAAAGACCGGGTTTTTTAAAATTGTGGGCCGAAGTTTTTTTTACAATTTTTTATATTTTTTAATTTAAAGGGAAGAAAAATGAAGATTTTATTGGAGAAGAATTTTGCTCCGGGAAGTGGCAGAACATGGAAATATCCCATAGTTCTGCATTTTAAAATCTTTAAAGGGGAACTCCCCCATCCCCCCGGAAACAAGAAAAAAAGTTCGTAACCCCCAAGGAAAAACAACCTAAGAAAAGTCCAATAAGGGGTTTTTTGGGAAAATTTTGATCGAAAATAAAAACAAACTTTCTTTTGGGTTTTAAATTTGGGATGGAAAATTTTTTTTCAACAAATTTTAATTGCCCAAAAAACCTTTAAACCTTTAAACTTTGAAAATAAAACCATATGCGATTTTGTTGGGGCAGTCCATGTGTTGTTCATTTCTTTCGAAGGGCCAAATTTGCGTGGAAGGGATTGGAATGTGGAGGGTTTTCCACCGCTCTTCGAGGGCTGGACCCATTTTTTGGGAACCCTTTTGGTTTGGAAGGTTTTTTGCCCCGGGTGTCACTGCAAACCATTAAACACCCGGGAATACGCAGCCAGGCTAAAAAGCGCTTTGTTTTTTTGTCCCTTGCTCCTCACTCCCCCCCCCGCCCAAATTGAATACAACCCTTTAAGAAGCAAAACCTTTAAGGGCCCAAAAAAAGGGACACCCTAAAGGTTGTTTGCCGTTTTTATTCCGTTTGGGAACGCCCCCAATTTCTTTTTTTTGAAGTGGCGAGGAAGGTAAAACTCACTGCCCAGCGTTTTAATTTCCCCGACAAAAAAAGGGAGGGGGAAATTTTTTCCGTCCTTGCCTCCCTTGCCGTTGCCCGCCGTCCCTTCGTTTACATTTCCCAATCGGGCGGCCAGCCCAGCCTAAATTCACTCCTTTCGGGTGTTTTTTGGGAAAAAAAACTTTTTGCTTTGCTTAAGGGTTTTCCCCGGGTTATTTTTTTCCCAAAAACCTTTTTAATCTCCCAATCTTTGGAAAACTCCCTTTTTTAAATTTAAAAATTTTAAAAGTTTAATTTTTTTAAAAAAATATATTTATTTTTTTTTTTCCTGTTTTTCTTTCCTTTCACTTTAAAGAAAAAAGTAAATACTCTAAAAAAATTCTAAAAATTTTCTTTTTTTTTTTTTAAACATTTTTTTCAAGTTTTAAGTTTGTGAAGAAAAATTAATTCAAAATGTTTAATCTTTTTACATTTAGATTTTTAAAAACCTGTTTTTTTTGTTCATATTTATGTCAAACAAATTAATTGAATTGTTTATCTTTCCCGTGTTTTTTTTTGCAAAAATTTTAATTTTAAACGGGTTTTCCCTTTTTTAAAATCATTTGAATCATCCCTTCCATTAAAAATTTTTTGAATTTAAAAATTTTCATTTTGCTCATCTGGGAAAATTTCATTTTAAGGGATTTTCCGCGAATTTTTTCTACGGCACTAAAAAACGATTTTAAAGTGTTTTCAAAATTTTTTCGGGGTGCCTTTTTTTAAAATTTTGATATTTTCAACGTACTTTGTTTAAAAATTAAAGGGGAATTTCGGTTTGCCCCCTATTTTTTCGAAACTTTTAAATTTTTTATAACTTTCAGTAAAATATTTTTCAGAAAAAATTTTGAAAGATATCAGTTTTTTTCTGTGAAAATTTTTAATCTGTAATACCCCCCAAAGTATTTACTGCACAGGAAAAAAAATAAAAAACATTCTTTATTTTTTTATTAAATTTTTTTTTTATTTCTAAAAAATTTAGAAAAAATTAAATTTTAAAGTTTTTACAATTTTAAAGGCTTTTGACTTTTTCCGGGTGTTTTTTTTAAAAATTTTTGATTTTCCCAAAATTAAAAAAATAAAAACACAAAAAAAAAAATTTTTTATTTTCAAGATTGAGGGTTCCCGAAGTCTAAAAAAAAAAAAAATTTTTTCGGAGAAACCCATTTTAATTGTGAAACCCGGGAACCACGGGTTTAAAAGTTTACATATTTTAAAAAATGGTCTTTAAACTATTTTTAATAAAACCGGAAAACAAATGTTTTAATACTATAAAAATTACACTTTTCCCACATTTTTACAAGGAATAAAAAAAATTTTAAAAAAAAAAAAAAATTTTTTTTGTTATTAAAATATTTCACCCTAACCCCCTTAAATTTACGTGTAAAAATCAAAATTTAATCCTTAAATTGAAAAAATTTTTTTAAAAACCCCCTTTTTGTGAAATAAATATTATACTCCCCAACTGTTTTTAAACCCCTCCCCCCCCGGGAAAAGGAAAAAAAAGAAAAAACAACTATAAAATTATCAAACGTGTAAAAAATTTTATTTTCCCCTTTAAATTTTAAAATTTTTTTTAAAAAACGTAATTCGG
Source organism: Stictocephala bisonia (assembly GCA_035578905.1). Lineage (NCBI taxonomy): Eukaryota > Metazoa > Arthropoda > Insecta > Hemiptera > Membracidae > Stictocephala > Stictocephala bisonia. Next base: position 46,601 of record JAQJVL010002596.1, read on the forward strand.
GGAGTTTTTTTTAACGGTTATTTTTGGAAAAAGGTAAAAAATTGTTTTAAAGCTATGCTTTTTCTTTAATTAAAAAATTATAGCAAATTTAATTTAATGCTCACTTTATGCACTAAGGGGGAAAATTTAATTGTTCAAAAGAAAAATTCACATTTTTAAAAATACATGATTAAATTCAAAATTTAAATTTTTTGGTACTAAGAGTGAATTAATTGTTCAAAAGAAATTTACCATTTTTAAAACAGAGAAAATTTTCATAGTTAATTAGGGTTCTAATAGAAAAATTAATTGTTCACAGAAATTTACAATTTAAAATTTTCATGATAAACTCAAAATTTAAATTTTAAAGGTACAAGAGTAAAATTAATTGTTCCCCCAGAAAAAATATACACAAAAAAAAATTCTTTAGTAAATTCAAGGGTTTAATTTTTTGGTTTTTTTAGTAAATTTAAAATTTTTTAAAAAAGAAATTTTCCCATTTTTTTAAAAATTTCCCTGAGTAAATTCATAGTTAATTAGGGTATTTTTTTGTGAATTAATTGTTAACAAGAAATATACACAAAAAAAATTACATGAGTAAACTATAATTAATTTGGTACTAAGAGGGAATTGTTTTTTTAAAAGAAAAAACAAACAAAAAAAATTTCAAGAAAAATTCATAATTTTTTTTGGTATTTAAGTAAATTTAATTGTTCAAAAGAAATATCCCACATTAAATTTCTTTATTTAAATTCATATTTTAATTTTTGGTACAAAATTAAAAGAAAAAATTTTTCCCCCGAAAATATACACATTAAAAAAAATGATAAAAACTCAAAATTTAAATTTTTGGTACAAATGGGGTGTTTTAAAATTGTTAAACAGAAATATAAACATTTAAAAATTTACTTTGGTAAATTCAATTTAATTTTTGGGTAATAAAGTGAAATTTTTTGTTCACAGAAATATACCCGGGTTTAAAATACATAGTTTTTTCCCTTAGTTAATTATGGTACAAAATTTGTGAATTAATTGTTCCCCAGAAATATACACTTTTTAAATACTTTTGAGTAAACTCAAAATTTAATTATGGGTAAAAAGAGTGAATTTGTTTTTTTTTCAGAAATACACACAATTAAAATACAGGGAGAAAATTTTCAAAATTTAATTAGGGTTTTAAAAAGGGGTAAAATTTTAAAAATTTTTTGTTCACAAGAAATTTTCACTTTTAAAAATTTCATGAGAAAAATCTTAAAATTTAAATTTAGGGGTACTTTAGGGGGTTTTTTTTGTTCCAAAAAATATACACTTTTTAAAAAATCCCTGAGAAAAATTTCAAAACTAATATGGTACTAATAGTAAATTAATTGCCACAAGAAATATACACAGTTAAAATCCCAAGGGGAAAATTTCATATTTAAAATTATGGAAACTAATAGGAAATTTAAAATTTTTCCCCCAAGAAATTAAAACATTTAAAAAAATAATGTTTAAACCATAATTAATTTTGGAAAAATTTAAAAAGGTGAATTATGTTTACAGAAATATACACAGTTAAAAACATGAAAAAAAATAAAAAAAAAAAAAAAAAAAAAAATTAAAAAAATTAAAAAAAAAAAATTTTAAAAAAAAAAAAAAAAAAAAAAATTAAAAAAGTTAAAAAAAATTGTTAAAAAAAAAAAAAAAAAAAAAAAAAAAAAAAAATAAAAAAAAAAAAAAAAGTTAAAAAAAAAAAAAACCTTTTTTTGGAAGGTAAACTAAAAATAGAAAAAAAAATAATGGAAAACTAATAGGTATTGGGAATTAATTGTTCACAGAAATATACCAGTTAAACTACATTGTAAACTCAAAAATTAATTAGGGGAACTAATAGTAAATTAATTGTTCCCCAAAATTTATACACAGTAAAATACAGTTTTAAAACTCAAATTAATTTGGTTTTAAGAGGGGAATTTTTTTTTTCAAAATTACACAGTTAAAAAAACATGTTAAAACCCTCAAAAATTTAAATTATGGTAATAAGGTGAATTAATTTTTTCACTTTTTTACAAAATTTAAATATTTGATTAAACTCTTAAAAAATTTTGGGGTAATAAAGGGAATTAATTGTTTCCAAAAAATTTTCACATTTTTAAAAGACATGTTTTAAAATTCAAAAATTTAAAATTTTTTGGTACTAAAAAATGAAAATTGTTCACAGAAAAATGCCATTTAAAAAAACTTGAGAAAATTTCAATTTTAAATTAGGGTAATAATAGTAAATTTAAATTTTGTTCACAAAAATTAAACACATTTTTAAAATTTACATGAGTAAACTCAAAATTTAAATTTATAGTACAAAAGTAAATTTTTTTTGGGTTTCCCAGAAATATACAAGAAAAAAAAAATTTGTTTAAAAAAACTGGGGGTTGTATTAAAAAATTTTTTGGGTCTGAAATTCTTTGGGCCCAAACACAAACACCCACCACGCAACCGCGCGAGGGCGTTTTTTGTTAAAGTGATTCTAAAAAACGGCTTCCCCCTTTTGGGAAAGGGGGGGGGGGAATTTTAGGAGATTGGAAACAGTTTAATTTATATTTAGGTTCATGTTCTTCTACTAGCCTATGTAAAAAATCCGTACAACCTCTTTTTGTATGTAATTGCATACAACTACTGAAAAAAAAAATTTTTGATTAGTAAACGTCTTAAAATTTATACTCAAATTTGTAATTTCCCAAATTCGTTAAGACACGTATAGTGTCGGGACATAGTGCAGGGGAAGAAGTAGTTAGGCCTAATCTTTAAAAAATTTAATCAAACCCTGAGGTATATCTCCCTTTTTTTTTCCTTTCAGTAGTTGTAACTTGGAAGGGTTAGCGTTTGTTTAATCTCTCCAAATTGGAATGAAGTTATCACTAAATTTAGAACCAAATTTAAACTTTTAACTCTTTATAATTAACTTTTTATGGAACACTTTTAAAAATACTTTTTAAGTCCTCCCATCAAAAAGAAAAATTTAAAAAAATTTTGAATCGGCCAAAATGGTAATCAAACCCTAAAATTTCCCCCAAAAAAAAAGAAAAAAACTTTAAAAAAAAAATTTAAAACCATTTAAGATTGAACTAGTTTAAAATCTACTGTTTAGTGAAAAAAAAAAAAAAAAAAAAAAAAAAAAAAAACGCTCTCGGGGAAAACTTTCCCAAGGGCCCCTTCCCCCGAAACATATTAAATTTCCGTTCCCCCTCGAGAACTTTAGAAAGCAAAAAAATTATTCAGCCGTTATCAAATTTAGACCCCATATCATCAAACCTTGGACCCTTTTTGTTTTTAACGACCGGGGGACTCGGAAAAAGTCACTGTTTTAAAGGCTATCACCAAAAGGGCGGTCATGATCACTTATTTTACTCACACCATTGTTCCGATAAATCACGAAACAACAAAGGGTTTTAGTAGTAAGAAAACATATTTTCACGAGCACCCCCAAAATAAACACTGATCTAATTAAAATTCCAACCACGCCTGTCTGGCCCCCATAAATAGAAAGGGGCCGTTCAAAAAAAAGGGACAAAACCCCCGCCAAAAATTTTGGGCAAAAAACTGTTTTAAAAAAATAAACTGAAAATTTCAGTTATTTACAAATTTATTTATGCATCCCAGACAAGGTTGTGTAACGGTTAAATGCAAAACAAAGACAAAAATCGTGTAAGGGTTTTCAAAGGTCCAAAAGGTCTTTTTTAAGGTCGGGTTAACGCCCTTTTTTCGGGTGTTAGGTTCAGGGGGGGGAAAATTTTTTTACGGGGAAAACCCGGGTTTTGTATTTTATCTGTTTTGGGGTGAATTTTTAAGAAAACCCCGTCTTTTTCCTCCTGTATTTTCTGCGCCCTGTTTCCCCAAAAAGGTTCCCTTAAAATTTTTTTAAAAAATTTTTAATTAGGTAAAATAAGGGTTTTCTCCCTTTTAGTGGGAACGAATTTTAAATTTAAGTTTGTGAAGAAAGTCGTTTTTCGCCAAAACCCTTTTAATTGCTTCAAAAATATAATAAAAATTTGTAAATATTTCTATACGGCTGTCCCCACGTTCGGCTAATAGTGCGTCATCGGAATGGCATGAGAAATTCCCGAAAGAAAGGTTTTTATCCAAGGTTGACTCAGTGTGAAGGAGTATTTTTTTTTGGTTGTGCAACAATGTTTTTTGTAAAAATGGGGGTAAAAAAGGGAAAGATTGGGTTGTCAGAAAAAAAAAAAACCCGGGGGTATGTACTTAGACGATCATTTTAAGAACTTACCTTTTAAAATTTAAAAATAAAATTATTTTAGAAAATTTTAAACCCTTTTTGTCAAGTCCCTTTTTCTTTTGGAAGAGACCTTTTTTTGGTTTTAATTTATATTGAAAAAAGTAAATTGTGGGGATTGATTAAAAAAAAAATTTTTGGAAGGGATCATACAACGTTTATTATTTTTTTGCATTTAAAAGGATTTTGGGTTATTAAATTTTTAAATTAGGGCCAGAAACAAAATCCAAAACCAAATGCGGGGAAAATTGATTTCATTTTTCATTAATAAAAATTGAGTTTGAAAAAAAACTAAAAATTTTTGGTTGGATTGTGTATAAGGGATCATTTTTTTTTTAATTGATTTTGACCGTTCGGGTTTTTGTCATATAAAATTCGAAATTTTTGGGAGTTGTTTATATTAAGACTTTGATATTAATAATAAAATTGAAAGTTAATTACTCAGAAATTTGGGCAAAAAAATAAAAATTTATTTTTATTGAAAAAAAGAAAAAAGAAAATTTTAAAAACCCTGATAGTTTTGTTCATTTTAATTATAAATGATTGGCCCGGGAATTTTAAAAAAAGGTTTTAACGCATTTAAATTAAAAATTTTTTGGAAAAAGTTTTAATTTCCAAATTTAATTTTTTTAATTTTTTTTTTAAATTATAAAATTTGGCTTTTTTTTCACTATGTCATTAAAAGTTAAATTGGGGGAAAATTATTTTTTGGTTAAAAAATTTTAATTTTTTTTAAAGGTTTTCCCCCTTTTTTCAAAAAAAAAAATTTTCTTTCAAGATGATTATTTTTGGTTTTTTAATACGGGAAAAAAGGAAAATGTGAAGCGGTTTTTTTTGGAAAAAAAAAAAATCGGGAAAGGGAAGATAAAAAAAAATTATAATAGATTTAAAAAAAATCTTGTTACGAATTAATTTTTTTTTTGGAACTTATAATGCATTTTTTAAAAATTTTTTTAAAATTTTTTTTTAAAATATTAATATCAGTTTTTTTTTTTGATTTAAAAGGGTGTATTTTTAACTAACGTCAGAATTTATGGATTTCCCTTTAAGAAAAAGGGAAAAAAAGTTAAAATTTTAAATTTCCCTTTTTAGTGCGAAATTTTTTAAAATTTTTACCAGCTAATGAAGTTTAAGTTCACCCCAATTTTGGGAATAGTGATTCAGCCTTTTTAAAATAAGCTTTTATTTTAATTTTGAAAAAAAAATTATTTTACCATTTTTTAATAAAAAAAATTAAAAAAAAATAAAAATTAAAAAAAAAAATTTTAAATATTTTCATTATAAATAATTTTTTTTAATAAATCTGAAACATTTGTGTTTTAGTTACTTTTTAACAACTTAACAAGGGTTTGTCTTGGGGTTTTTACAGTTTTTGGTTTTTTTTAAAAGATGAAAAAACTTAAAAATATTTATTTTGTGTTTTTGTAATCACGGTTCATCGAAGTGAAAAAAAACTATGATTTTGGTCGGGGAATTTGATAAAATTAAAATAGTTTTTTAAAAGAGTAAAAAAAGAATACGATAAAGGGGAGGGGGAAGCCGGAAGTTAGTGAAAAAAATAGCCATTTTTTGTGCAATATGAATTTTTTGGAAAACTTTTTAAAAAATTTTATTGTCTACCCTTTTTTTAACATTTTTCTTGAAAAGGGTAAGGGGGTTTTTAAAAGATAAAATATCGTTAGTATTTATAAAAAAATTGTAAAAAAGTTATAAAAAAAAGAAATTATACGATTTATTTTTTTTTGTGTTTTAAATACCAAAATTTTAAATTTTTTTCTTTTTTTTTTTTTTTAGATGGAGTTTTTATTAAAATTTTCAAGGTTTTAAAAAAATAAGGACAAAATATATTAAAAAGGACCCCTTGCTTTGTTGTTTTCTGACGGTCAAGTGTAGAACTTCATTTTTTTCAACCCCCCAAATGGAATTTCAATAAATTGCCCGCCACTTAAAAAAAACAGGGGGGTGTGCTTGAAAAAAATTTTTACCCGGTTTTTTTCTGGAACCCCTGGTTTAAAAAAATTTAAAAAGGGGTTAAAAGATGTATTTAAAAATACCAATCTATAGGGGAACCCTTTTGTATTTTAAAAAGGCAAAGAAAAAAAAAAAAATAAAATTACAAAAAACCCTTTCTTTTTTTAATTTTAAATGTTAAAAAAATTTAGAGGTTTTAAATTTTTGTCCAAAATTTGACTGTTTTAAAAAAAAAAAAACCCAAATTTGAAAATTTTTGATGAAAACCTTGTCTTTTTAAATCTAAATCAAAAAATTTGTGTTATTTTGAATGTTATAGTTTTAAAAGGGTTTTAAAATGTTAAAAGAAATTTAAAATTTGAATTGAACAAATAAATTAAACTAAAACAAAATTTGTTATTTATAGGGGATATAAGAATTTTTTTCCGGGTTAAATTTAATTAGCATTTTTCCGAAAAATTTCTTAATCAATTTAAATTAAAAATATCGTTTGGGAAATTTTTGGGGGTTTTCCCAAATGAAATTTTTAAAACAATTAAAGATATATTTTTGAATTTACGATGCCCAAGAACATTTTTTCCCAAACCCTGGTGCGAATTTGTTTTGAGGGTCCTAATCCGATTAAAAAAAAAACTGTTACTTTTGTATGCAAAAATTTTTAAAATTTTCTACATTTTAAAAAATTAAAATTTTTTTAAAATTTTTGGGTTACTTTATTGTTTTAGCCCCCTTTTGGGGTTGAAAAATGTAAAAACATCTATTTCCCAAACTTCTACAGTTTTTTTCACCAAGTAAAATCAAATTTTGTTTTGGGTTTTTTTTTTAATTGTACAAAACGATTTAATTAGGCCCTGGTTTTTACTGTTCCCCTAAATTGTTTTTTAAAAACTTGTTTTTGGGGTTGGGGATGGCAAATCCAGGGGGTTTTCAAATTTTAAATTTAAACCCCCAATTTGAATTTTTTTTCAAAAATTTTTTAAAAAACCGGATTGTGAAATGTCTAAACATGTAGAAAAAAGGGATTGAAAATTTTGTTATGTAAAATTTTAAGAAATATGTATCTTTAAATTTGAGGAAAAAAAAATGAAAGCTTTTTTTTTTTTGGGCCCTTAAAACTTACCCAAATTTGTAAACGTATGGTGCAATCATGTTTTACTAAAACGGGAAAATTGATTTTGCAATCGCTTGTGTTTTGTTTGGGGCATTGTCCCTTGAAACTTTGGGTCCCCGGGAAGAAAAAGCCACTGTGGAAATACAGGAAGGCTTTCCCTGACGAAAAACTTTTTTAATTAAAAACAACAATTTTTCTTTGTACAGGGTTTGTCACAACTCACGCATGAAAAACAATTATTGTTGAATTTTTTTTATATTTTTTAAAAAAGTTTTTTTTTTATATTATACATTTTGTATGTTTTTTTTAAGGAAAATTTAAAACGGGTTTAGAAAAAGGAGTTACATAAACAGGCTCGGGGCAATTTTTCCTTGTTTTTTGGGTGGGAATTTAAAAAGGGTTTTGCCCCCGTCCCTGTTCCCAAGCAGATCTTGGGGAAAAGGGATTCCTTTTGCTAGTGTAAAAAAAAGGGTTTCAAATTTATTATGTTTTTAAAATTAAAATTTTTTTTCCAAAATTTGCAACAGCAGTTCCTTTGAAAAAAAAACCCCCTTAATGAAGAAAGCTTCAGCATTGGAACCTATTATCAAAAAATTTCCAATGCGAAATTTTAAAAACGGGATGATGGGGGCAAAAATTGGTTCAATAAAAATTTTAAAAGTTTTTTTTAAAAATTTTAAAATTTTTTTTTTCTTTTATTCTACTTTTTCGGGAAAAAAAAGCTTCTTTTGTGGGGGGTTTAATCGAACTTTAAAAAAAAATTTTGGGGCCCAAAATTTGGTTTAAAGGAAAACTTTTAGGTGGTTAGCTTTTCCCTCCCCAAAACTTTTAAAATGAAAAATAAATTTTACGGTACATCATTAATAGGTGTAAAAGCCTTCAGGGGTTTAACGAATTAAATAAAAAAGTTATTTTTAAAAAAATTTAAATCAAAAGAAAAAGAACGGGGCGTTGTTAAACAAAGATTTGATGTAGGCGATCGCGTAAAAATTTAAAGGTTTTGTGAAAAAAATCAGTTCCAAAAGGTATTTACCCAGGGGGGAAAAACGGGGATTTTACACAGTGGGGAGATTTTCGGCCTACAAAACCAGTCCATAAATTTTCCCAAAGACGACAACAAAGAGATTTTAAAAAGGGGGGGTTTCAAATCAAAAAGAATTAATTTAAAACCCAAAATTTGGGACGAAGTTTTATTTAATAAAAAAAATTTGCCCAAAGAAAAAGGAGATAAATATTTAGTTAAGTGGTTTGGGCCTGGATTCTTAAAAAAAATACGGGATATCAAAAAAGATTTTACTATAATGAAATTTATTAAACAAAAAAACACTTTTTGTCCATTGTTAATTTTAGACAATTTTTGTTGAAAAAATAAAAACTTGAAGTTAGTTGGGCGCCCCAAAAGCATCTTTTGCCTAAAAACAATCCGAGAAAATTAATGTAAAAAACCTTAAAAATTTGGGAAAAAAACTAATTTAATTTTAAATTTTTTTTTTTTCACCCAAAGGGACTTGTTTCAATAAAAATACACATTTTTCAAATTTCTTTGCATCATGTAAAAATAAAACTATTTCAATGGGGTGTTAAAAAAATCTCCAAAATTTGGTTATTTTCCATATTCAATAATGAAACTTATTCCACCTCCCAACAGGTAAGAACGAAAACGATAATGATTTTCGATAATGTGTCTTTATGGGAAAAAAAAAAAAATATAAAAGATTACTTTTCAATGGGTCTCCAAAACATGATGTGGTCACATTTTAATTTGTCAAACTTAAAGTTACTTTCCCAAAACCCCTTTTATTTCGTAAAATGAAATTTTTAATATTTTTGTTTAAAAACAGGCGAAAAAATTTTTTAACTTTTTTTAAATAATGATCAATTAAAAAATGATTTTGAGTTTTAATTTTTTTTAAAAAAGTTTTTGTTTTTAAGATTGGAAATCGGGCCCGAAAAAAATTTTTTTATTTTATAGCCCAAAGATAGCATTTTTAAACCCGAGGTCCCCTATCGATCGGGAAATTTTGATAAATTTATTAAATTTTAATATTTTTAAAAGCCCAATTTTGTTGTACGTCATTAGTAAATTTAAAAACTTTGGAAACTTTTTGCCGGCCCTGGTTTAGTAAAAAAAACCCTAAAAAAAGAAATAGGAAAAGTTTTGGGCCAAACCCTACGTAAAAATTATAAAGAAAAAACATAGAGCTTTTTAAAACACGAGATTTTGGAAAGGGGAAAAAACTTTGGGAAAAAAAAATTTAAAACCTTTTGCCGAACCTTTTGAGGAAATTTGGGTGGAAATAGGGGAACAGAAAAGAAAGAAAGAAGAAATGGGGGATGTAAAAATGAAGAAAAGGAAATTGAAAAAAACGGGGAAGGGAAACGAAAGATGAGGTTTACACCCGCAAAACGATACGTTCCTGTCCCGCCAAAATGGTGTTAAAAGAAAAAAAAAAATTAATTTTCCTACAAAACCCGGGTTTTAAAGTGATTTTGAATACTTTATGGACTGTCGAAACGCCCGTGTCCCAAAAAGGGTCCCCCAGTTGAAAAACCCCCTGAAAATATGGAAAGCCCCAAGGGAAACCCCCCTGAATTGAGGGGAAAACCTAAAAAAGCAATGTTATCAAAACCAAAAAGGACAAAATGTTATTTTTTGAACAACAGGCTTCGGGGGAGGAAAAGGGTTTTAAAAAATTTCCGGAAGGGAAAAATTTAAAGGCCCCAAAAAATTTTATACAAAAAAACATTTACGGGGAAAAATTTTGCTAAAGAAATTTTTAAAGAAATTAATTGCGGGAAAAAAAAAAAAAAAAGATTCCCCTAAAAAATGGTGTAAATGGTGGATTTGGGGAATTTTTGGAAAAAAAGGTGACAAAAATTTTGGGAAAAAACCCGAAAATTTATTTCAAAATCGATGGGAAGTTATATCCTGGGAAAACGCGGTTTTAACGAATTTTAAAATTTTTGAAAAAATCCAAATAGTATGCATTTAAAAAGAAAATTGATCCAAAATTTAAATTTTCAAACCTTTTTTTTAAACTAAATTTTACAACGAAGAACAATTTTTTTCTTTTGGGGAAAAATCCGCGCCAACAGAGGGAAAAAAATAGAAATATTTATTTCCAAATTGTTTTTTAACATCAAAAAAATCCGATGATGGGGACTAAAGCGACAGGTTTGCAAAGCGAACAATCAACGGGGCCTTTGTGGTAGCGGAAAATTTGGGTTTTAAACAAAATTCACAACCTAAAGTAATATTTCGACGATCCAAATGACTTGGGAGACGGTTTGAGAATACTACTTTTCATCAAAAAAAGGGGAAACACCGTTCATGTTTTAAAAGAAGGGAAAAAATTTATTTAAAGGGGAATTGTATAGTTTAAATTTTAAACCCATGTAATCAATAAATTTCGTGTCTTTGGTTCTTTTTTGTTTAGTTTTTTTTTTTTCAGACTTCCCAAATAATAGGTTTCACACACACACAAACCCCACACCCCACACACACACACACACCAAAACAAAATACACAAACACAACACCCCCAAAAACACACACACACCAACACAACACACAACCCCCAAAAAACAAATGGGTCTTTAAAAAATTTTTGGGGCGCTTTTAAAAATTGGGGGGGGGGAAAAAACCCTTTAAAAGGACCTAAAAGGGGGTGGGGTAATTTTTGTTTAAATAAAGATGGGAAAATATAATTTTAAAAAAAATTTAAAAACTTTGCAAACCTTTTCCAGTGTTTTTTCCAAGGACGGGTTTTCAACTATCAAGAGGGATTAGTTAAATTTGGCGCAAATAAAAACCTCGATTGATGAAAAAATAAAAACAAATTTTTTTTTAAATTTGGAAAAAATATTAAAAGATTTTATTTAAAAGAGGTATATGAAATGGGCTGATGCAATTTTTTGTTTCAAAAAAATTTTTTTGGGGCTTAAAGCAAAAAAAGGCCCTTTTTTAAGGTTGAAAAACCCCGGGGTCATGAAAAAACGAAATTGTAATTAGAGTGAATTAGATAAATCAAAAAGCGTTTAAAGGGGATTTTTCTCAAAACAAGAAAATATTGTTTTTCGTTTGGGGAAAAGAAAAATGTTGAAAAATAATTATGGTTTTTTTAACCCTTTAAAAACGAAATTTTAACACGTATTGTGTTTTTAATTCTGTAGTATTCAAAACAGATCCAACCCCAAACCCAAAAATATCGTTTCTGTGGGGTACAAAACCAGCGGGGGGCGACGGCGGGGGGCGGAAAATACAAAATTACTTTTCAATGAGTGCACGTTTTCATCGAAGTCAAGGAAACTGGCCCCTATAAGTTCTCTTTCCAATACCCCCGGCCCCCATTATTGAACAAAACTATTAAAATTTTTTTCCCGTGGGAAATACATAATTTCCCGGATATCAATATCTGTGGACCCGGAAGTAACCTAAAAAAGAGATTAAGTCGAGGGATAAGGAATAAATAAATTAGATGCCGCGTGTTGCGATCACGACATCGCATAGTCAAAGAGCGCTGATAACAAAAGTAGATCTATATCGGACCGTATATTAGCCGAACGCGCTTGGGAAAGAGTTAAGGCTTCTGATTTTTAGTTTGGGTGAAAAGGCGGCAGCTTGGGCCGTAACAAATATAATGAAAGCTAAAACCAAAATCGGCGGTGCTGGTAACTAGAAAACGATCTAAGAAAAATAAAAATGTTTTCAAAAGAAAAAAACAGTGTAGAAAAAAAAACTAAAAAAAAAACGACAAAGCATCAAAAGAAAAGAAGTGGTAGGGGTCTATATTTGAAGCCATACAGAGGATCAGGAAATAAAAAAAAATGTCTAACTTATAATAATAAATTGATTGCTGATATACCTAAAAGAGCTTTAACAAACCTAGATATTTTAAAATATGCAAAATTATTGAGGATTCCTTTTTTTAGAGGCGTATTTATGCGTGATTCACTACCCTCGACAATTCATTAATAGAATCAGGAATTGTAATTTGGACACTCTGCATGGACCAGGAACTCATTGGGTATGTTATTTAAAAAAAGGATATAATGTAGATTATTTTGATAGTTTTGGCAATCTGGCGTGCCTACCATTAGAATTGCAACAGTATTTCAACAGTGGAACACATAGTGTGGTAATAAAGTAACAATTATTTTTCTAAACAAAAAGAGAACACCACCAACTGTGGTCATTGTGTTTAAGACTTTCTTACGACACGTATTACTACTTAATAATGATTTGTATCACAGGAAACAGTTCTCATCTTAAAATGCACACTGTTTCCGCCGTATGATCTTAGTTCGAATAGTGAATGGGAAATGGGTTTTATCGATTTAATGACGTACAACTCAATTCCTAATATAGAAGAAAATATCAATAATAATATTTATATAGGTGAGTATAAGAATTAGCTTGCCGACTGGAGCGTTTGAAATTGACGATATAAATAATTTTATTACTAAAGAATTGGAAATTAAAGATCAGACAACAAAGTTTGCGCTTAGCGCTAATATTAATACATTAAAAAGTGAATTATTCTGTTCAAAAGAAATTGATTTCACAAAATCAGATACTATCGGACCGTTGTTAGGTTTTGATAAAAATGAGACATTAGAAGCAAATAAATGGCATAAATCACCTAACCAGGTTCGCATTAACAAAGTGGATATTATACGAATTAATTGTAATCTAGTACACGGATCATATAGAGACGGAGTTGAAGGTCATATACTTCACGAATTTTATCCTTCAGTCGGTCCCGGTTTTTAAGATTATCGAAAAACCTAGTGTTATTAAATATTTACCAATAAATAGACAATCGACTCTGAGTGAAATTCATAATAGATTGGAAGATCAAAACGGTGATTTCATTAATTTTCGCGGAGAATCTATAAATTATACTTGTGGATATCAGAAAAAGAAAACAATAATGGGGAATTGTATTTGAAAATAATTGTTGTAATAAAAAATCTACTTTGGTATCTAAATTGGTCAGTACACGCTGAAAAAAAGTGTGAATACATCGACGGCGAGTGTCAGTCATAAAAGAACACTCAAACCATTAACATTAAGAAATCGCATATTTCTTAGCACTCTACCAGGATTCAACAACAACAACAACAACAACGACAGTAACAAACAACAATGAACCGCATATTGGATGTTGGTGCTGCAGTGCATTTTGATGAATCTATTACAGGTTTAGAATGGCATTCACACAATCCGTACACGTCTAACTCATTTAAAAACAGCGATGAGAATTCGTATTCCAGTACATCACAAGATGTTTATACTTTACCTGCAAAAAGCTTTCTTTTAATTGAGGGGAAAATATTAAAAACTAGCCGAAGTAAGTTAGATAATGTTACAAAATTCGTAAACAACTTTCCAGCTTTTTTATTTGATGAAATAAGATACGATTGTGTGGGACGGAAATTGATCGTGTAAAAAATGTTGGTATTACAAGTACAATGAAAAATATACTAACCCTCTCGTCCTTGTCGATGCAAAATGGAATGGAACAACGCCGGCTGGAACCTTACAACTACAGAAGACTTAACAACTGATTCTGGTTATTTTTGTGTTTGTGTCCCATTGAAATTATTATTAGGATTTGCTGAAGATTATAAGCACATTTTATTGAATGTTAAACAAGAACTTGTATTGTTACGTTCATCTACTGATAAAAATGCAATTATACAAATGTCACCTGCTTTGCATGATTGCACAATTGAAATTAGTAAATTGGTTTGGAAAAATGCCTTATTTAAAAGTAGAAGATGAAATTAAATTATCACTTTTGAAAATGACGGATACAGACCAAACTTTACCATACCGTTCAGACGGTGGCAACTACATGAGTATCCATCACTCCCAAACTCAAAATTTCAAACATGGACTGTAAAAACTTCATCAATGTTGGAAAAACCAAGATAGTGTTGTAATTGGATTTCAAACTGATCGTAAAGATTCGACAGGCAAAAACCCATCTCATTTTGATTTTTGTAATTTAGAAAATATTAAATGTATTTGAACAGCAAGTACTATCCATATGACAATATTAATGGAAATAAATCTCTACTATATAACAATATTCAAGATTCAATCTTCTTATTATGCAGGTGCTGATGATCAACCTTGTTTGAATAAAAGTATATTTTTAAGTAAAACACCAATGTTTGTTATTGATTGCTCTGAACAAGTGGACACATTGAAAACAGGCTCGTTGGACATTCGTGTTGAACTACAGACTACAGCTGATTTTCCAGCCAACACTTCAGCTTATTGTTTAATTATAAATGATGCATTAGTGCAATATAATCCATTGTCTGGAATTGTTAAAAAAATTATGTAAACATAAAATATTATTAAAAATAATTTTCCATTTTTTAAATGATTTTTTTCTTAATACCTCTTTATATATATATATATATACACACACACAGGTGATAATTAAAAAGACAAGAGACTTTTCAAACATAATATATTTATTAATCATTTATACAATAACAATTTTTTTTATAAACATCACCATCATAATATAATTGTACATAGGCAATAATACAAAACTTATTAGTAATATTAATACAACATGTGTTAGTTTCCAATAAAATAAAATAAAAAAACAACCTCATCATTACAATTTATTTAAATACAATTTCACCAGTCTGAATTTTAATATTAATACAACATGTGTTAGTTTCTAATAAAAAGAACCTCATCATTACAATTTATTTAAATACAATTTCACAGTCCCTGAATTTTAATATTAATACAACATGTGTTAGTTTCTAATAAAAAAGAACCTCATCATTACAATTTATTTAAATACAATTTCACAGTCTGAATTTTCAAATTTTAAATTTCTAATTTTTTTATGTCCTAAAGCGAGAGTATTGATACCATTTTCACAAACATATCTTTTATCGTCCTCAGAATTAAGTGCTATTTTATTTACAGTAATAGTGTGCATCACATGTTTTCTTGATCGGAACATTGTCATATTTTTTGATATAGTTAAATTTTGAAACAAACAATTTTTATAATCATCAAATGTTATAACATTTTTGTAGTACGGGTTTTGTTACACCTTTAGCTTTTTTGAAACATTTTTCAACCGTACGATATGCATACAATTTACTCCTCAACCCTACAAACTCAACTATACAGTCACCACTAACTTCATCTTTGAATTTACCAAGACGTTTTTTTTTATTTTTTTCAGAATAACACTTATGTTTTACAGGATAATCAGACATATCAAAACAGTCTTTAATTTCTGAATTTAGAAAATCATCATAGACATCGTCTGTATATATTTGATAGAAAAAGTGAGTCTGTTATCTGTATATAACAGTTTGATAACTTTATCTCTACTTTCGTAAAAAGGTTTCATTACACTGTAATGCATGTTGTACATGTGGAATTTTGCTTAGCTCTAAAACAGTAAATCCTATGTATATAGGTTTATTTAGAAAAATGGATTCTCTAGATAGTTCAACTGCACAAAGTTTGTCACTATAAATAATACGATTTTTAAAATTTGGTTTGGAAATTAATCTGTTTAATCTTTTTTCTTTATTTACTAATTCTAAATTCATACGTTTTCTAATATTTTCAATGCTTTTGCCAAACATAGCGTTATTTAAAAGTTTATAGAAATCTTTCTCGAACTTAGTCCTCAGCTTTTATTCTCATTTCATTATTAAAACTAATGTATGGCTCTAACCAAGTACTTTGGTTGAATTTTAATACTCTGTGAATCTTTTGCAATACTAAACCATTTTGAATTGCTTGTTTTAAATTCATATAATGACATACATAATTTTTTTTATCATACAAAGTGGTTACTAACTTTTCTATTTTTGTCCATTCAGGAATTCTTTTTTCTGGCAAAAAAGGTAAATCATTATGGTGATCGTGTAGGTGTGTAGGGTAAGCTATATCACATTCAATTATATAACCTATGGAACTATCATCTGGTACTGATAATATATCAAAGGTTTTTAATTCTTTTTCCGACAACCATTTGAACCCGTTTTTCGGCATCGGCTGTATCATTGCATGGCCATAAAGGTTGTTCGCATCAATGTAACATAAATAAGATGTTTCTTTACCTTTGTTGTACATAGTGTCCAGCAAAGGATTGTTAGCGAGCGCATGACGCTGAATGCAAGAAACAATTCCACCTCTAATACCATTTTCAATAAACATATACATGTCATAGTCAACTAATAGTTCTAGTTTTACATTTGTAAATTTTAACATAGCATCAAATGTTAGACTAGGAAGTGTTAAGTACTGAGCCGGATCTAATTCATAGTTTTCTAAACATATTTTTCTAAAATTTTCAAAAACATCAGCAAGTAATAACACATCAGTGCGTAAATATAAATCAGAATAATCACCAAGATTTGAACAGTTAAAATGTGACCAAATGTTTTTTGCATGTTCATAGTCATTATCAGTTATAGGTTCATTATTTAATTTATTATAGAAACACTCTTGTGTTGGTAATTCAGTTTCGTCTAATTTTTCCCAACAATCTGTGTAATTATAACAATATACCCCTTTTCTTGTAACAAGTGACATATCTTCATTGGAAAAAAACAAACTAATATGTTCAAATTTATCTTTAGAAAGGTTTTTCACTAACTGGCTTAAACTTTCACCGAGAAACCTGAAACTATCTATAAACCTTAATTTTACACCACTAACAGTTTGTTTTGTAAATGAAACATATTTTTCAGTAGTGTTAGGAATAACTCCAATATGTTGTTGATCACAATCTAGCTGTCGTACAATAAAATGATTATCATAATTAGAGGAACCATGTAAAAATATTGGTAAATAATTTTGATTTCTTCTTTTTAAATTACAACCATTACAGAGAATATTACGAAATTTTCCAGTTAGATGACAATGATCTTTTACTGGTCTATCAATCATTGTAAATTCTAAGTTACACATTTCACAATGAGTTATTGAATTTATTCTATTTTGTTCAGCAATTGATAACGGTATCATAGGTATATTCTGTTCTTTGATCAAATCTCCAATTAAATTGGCAATTGAAATAATATAATCCATAAATTTCAATGCAGCGTCCTTTCCACGATATAAATATGGATCTTTAGGCAGATGTGACGAAATACTTTCATCTAAACTTGGATCAATAACTAAATATACACAAAAACTCATAGGCTCATGAATGTCATTTAACATGGTATGTTTACTTTGTTTTACATTTACCTTTTTCAATAAACACTCAAAGTCACAGTACGCTACTATAGGTAATTTAAATTTAAAATGAAAATTCTTAAATTTTAAAATTGGTAATTCATCGTCTTCGTTCAACATTGGCATTTTAACTTTTACAGGAGCATTTAGACAACAAAACTTTTTATGATTTTCAAGGTTAATAAATCGTTTTTTACCTTGATAGTGGGCGAAACAGTGTTTACAGAAAATCATGGAACTGCTAAACTTTGAAATTTGGGATCTAACTAATCTGGAGAAATCGTTAATGTAACAATAATGATTTGTTCCAGATTCATTTGAAATCAATAATAGATCGAAGTGATTATTTTTTTCTTCCACACAGACTCTAAGTGGATACACTTCTTCCAAATCATTTAATCCATAAACATTAACACTCACATTTGGGTTATTTTTTTCAAATATTCTTATATCTTTAATACTAACTGGAAATTTTAAATCATTAAAATTGTACATGTTTGATAACAATCTATATCTATTGTTTATACGTTCTTTACTTAAACCCGTCACGTATCGAGCTAGTATTGCCACACTGAAAACACATATTATCATTTATATTTTTTGGATTTATCACAGCTTTTTTGGATCTGATTTTATTTTGGCAACGGTATGTAAGTAGAACCTGATAAAGGTCTATACCTGCTAAAACGTAATAAAATGCCGTCAACACATAACAAACTCCATCCGCTGCCCTTCCCTTGATATTCACTTTCTTCCTTACATACCTTTCTAAACAATTCATGTAATATTGAACTAATTGATGAACTTTTGAAAACTGACATATTTTTTGTTTTAAAAGCACGACTCTCTTTGTCATTTGTTAACGGTTTAATATATGTACACTCAACTATAATGTTAAATTTTATAGCCCCAAATTCATTTAACATGTTAGAAATAGTATTGATCATTAAACTTTTAACAAGTATTAAAATTAAACATATATCTTTTAAATTTTTTTCATTGTTCTTCCAATAAAATGTTTTCAATATCCCTTTAAAAGCATTTTCCAGTTCAATAAATTCATTATGATTATGTAATACACTATATTTTAATCTAGCATCTTTTCGTTTTAAATTTAAATATTCTTCATCCGATGAAGCCGAGTCAGTTGAATAATTTTGATCATTATTATCAGTTGAAGTGGTGTCAATGTCCATAGGTTCGTCGGTAACTATTTTCCTTTTTTTAAACGGAAGAGCCGACATCTGAAAACAAAAATTTTATTGTATGCCTGATGATCCAAATCCTTCAGAACCACGTTCTGTTACGTCTAAATTGTGAGTGAGCTCATATACGTCTGGATGAGAAGCATTTTCACAAATTAACTGTGCAATTCTATCACCTCTATTTATAATGAAATCGTTCTCAGAATGATTGAACAAAAGAATGCCAATGTTTCCAGTATAATCTGGATCTATAACGCCCGCCCCAACATCAATACCGTATTTAAAGCTAAACCACTACGAGGAGCAATTCTGCCATAGCAATTATTTGGTAATTTAAGAGCAATATCTGTTTTTACTAATATTCTATCATGTTTTGGTAATATTACATTATATGCACTTCTTAAGTCATAGCCAATTGATTGAGGTGTACTACGTTGAGGAGTAAACGCATATTCTGTCAATCGTAAAAATCCCAATTGATTCACTGAAAGTAAATAAATTAAATTTTTATTATTTGATTAATAATTAGGATATGAAATATTATAAATTATATATATGACTATACAACAGTGTTCTAATCATTTTTTCTATCAAATTTGATACATTCTTTTTTTACATTTTTAATTTTTAGTACTTTGTTACCACTAACTGTTAATATGTTACAAATTGAATTTAATATGTCTTCATCTTCATTACTTTTATCAACATTTAAAAGGAAATAACCCTTTTTAGACACTTTTTGCCAGAAAAACTTCTCTGATTTACATTTTTTAAGATCTTTAACGTCAGATATTTCAATTTTTATCAAATGAGTACCTGTCTCACCTGGTGTAGTTATTTTACGCCTCTCATTGCCAATTTGAAACTGAAAACTTTGACTAATGTATAATGGTTCGTTTTTATTTTTCTGAAAAAGTTTGGCAAATGAGTCATTAATGTCAGATTCCTCATCACTATCATCAGAACTGTTACTATTATCAGATTGTTCTAAACTATGTTTAGATTTAGATATTTTTTTAGAAGACTCATGATATGAGTCCAGTTTTCTTTTATTACAAGTTTTAGATTTTGCATCAAACAGATTTCTTACAATTGTCATTAGTTTCTGTACAGTGCCAAAAGAAAAATTTAGAACTTTAAATAAACCTTGGTCAAATAAAGGTTGAAATATTTCTGAAATTTCGTCATAACTCCTTTCTATTTCAAATTCTAATTGCAATCCTTCTTGATTTAAATGATCATAGCTATCATATATTGATTGTCTAAAGGCTTTACTCAATTTGCTCAGAACAAAGGATAGTTGAATTAATAGAGGATTATTTAGCACTTCATCATTTTGTTTTAGGTGATCTGTGAGATATTCCCACTTATCCAAGGAGCAAACTCCTAACAAATATAAATTTTCAATGATCTGAAACACGGTAAAAAACGTACCCCTGATATTTGAAGGCTGTACGTTGGATGTTGATAGTTGCGAAGTTGACGGTTGCGAAGTTGACGGTTGGGAAGTTGAGGGTTGCGAAGTTGCTTGGTGCGAGGCACACTCTTCTTCTCTTAAATCAATTACGATGAGGTCTTGCGAATCCATTAGCTAAACAAAATAATTAAAAAAACATTATTATTTAGATATACTCAAATCAATAACTATGAGCTGGTTATACACACTCTTCTTCTCTTAAGTCAATAACGATGAGGTCTTGCGAATCCATTAGCTAAACAAAATAATTAAAAAAACATTATTATTTAGATATACTCAAATCAATAACTATGAGCTGGTTATACACACTCTTCTTCTCTTAAGTCAATAACGATGAGGTCTTGCGAATCCATTAGCTAAACAAAATAATTAAAAAAACATTATTATTTAGATATACTCAAATCAATAACTATGAGCTGGTTATACACACTCTTCTTCTCTTAAGTCAATAACGATGAGGTCTTGCGAATTTTGCGAATCCATCAGCTAAACAAAATAATTAAAAAAACATTATTATTTAGATATACTCAAATCAATAACTATGAGGTGGTTATCTTGTGAATCCATTAACTAAACAACACAACAAAAAACATTAAGACATAAAATCAGTATAAGAAATACTATTAAAGCAATATTATTCCCAATTGAAAAGTAAAATTTCATTGAATATTATTAAAAATTGTATTTGAATTCATCTTTAAAGTAGACAGATTTTTTAACACTTAATTGAAAATAAATAGGAAAAGTACATTTAATTGAAAATATTTATTTTGAATTCATAAGTAGAAATATTTTTAACACTTAATCGAAAATAATATTTCATTGAATGTTATTAAACATTTATTTGAATACATATTTATATATTATAACATATAGTTACCTTTTGTTATGGTGTGAGCTGGCACAGGGGAGGTGTTAGTAGATGGTGATGTTTGATGGGATGGTTGCTCGAACACTGAAGTCTCTATCCAACAGTGAGCTTAAATACTAGTGCATTAGCATGCTACGTCGTTGGCTCATCGCGATTGATACACGTGCGCAACGCCTTAGTCATGATGTGTTGCAATCGCTGTTAGCAAATCACTCTCAGATGGATGTAACATTTTAACATTATTTTTAGAAAATGATTGACCATCTACAATTAAAATATGTTCTTTCTTTGCACCGAATCTATTTTCATGGTTTAAATGTAAAAATTTTAAATATTCAATATCTACATAATTCACTTCCTCACAACGATTCCTCACTATTAATCGACGAAAACAAATTTCTGGTAATTTTTTTAAATAAATAATAATTCTATCTTTAATATAAGACTTATTAGACAAAGCATCATGTAGTTTCCTTAAACTATTATACTCAAACTGTTGAATTAAATTTTTCTCAATTAATAATTTTGAAAATGTTTCTATAACAGTATTAGCAGATCTTTCTACAATTACTATATAACCTTGTTTAGATAATTCAATGGCTCGATTTTCTATTTCAATCATAGTGATTAATGCAACAACTTGAAACATAAATCCCCACCGCTGTGTGTCTTCATAGTAACGTCGTAATATATTTTTACCATAATAATTTCTCCATAAATCTAATGGTTCATTGATAAATATACTGGTGTAACCATTTTCTTTTAACATTTCACATAATATATTTCCAAAAGTTGATTTACCGGCTGAAATATTTCCTTCCACATTAATTATCATTACAGCAAGTCCTATTAAGACTATTTCAGTATGATACACAGCAGTACTTTGAGCAAACTAAAAAAGATTAATAAATGCATATCACTTATGAATCATACTCTTGCATCTATCGCTCACAGAACACCATATGTATAAACAACTTACTAGTTTAAATTAACAAAGAAATCCATAGCCACCAACTATGTTATTTACTAATTCTACTCATATATATATATATATAAAGTAATACAAGCTTTAACTACTTTTAATTTTCAATTCTTCTGTTAAACTCTCTATCGATAGTAGAAAAATAATTTCTGAACTTCTTCCATTGATCAACATCTAATGTAACGATATCCCTTCCTTCACTTTCAATCATTATATAGGTTGACATTCCTGTTTCTCGTATCAATATTCTTAAATTATCTTGATCTATTATATAAACCTTTTCACTATTCATTTTTTTCTCAAAATAAATCGATAATAAATTATAACCAAGTACCTTTTCAATCAATGATTAAAAAACAACTGATGATAATTGTAACTAATTAATATTATATATAAGTCATTACTTTAGCTTTATTATTATTATAAAGACTAGTAGTGTATTGGTTAACTTAACCACTTCACAATCTAAAAAATTTCGTGTTCGAAACACACCAAACGCGATAATACTTTTTTGTAACCGAAAATGATTATAATATTAGCATGAGGAAGGCTTCAGAATAGATGAGACATCAATTATTATTGTAATTAAGTACACGTGGATACATAAAAAAGGTACAAGGAAGTCGCGCAATAAAAACAACTCATGCATACACAATTAACCTTGGACGTTCTCAGTACCTCGCATTACACACACAATTACCGATGACACGCTATTTATCACAATGGGTGACTCTTGAATACTGATTTAACCACGGAGGTTTCAAAACACCTTACTGCGCAATAACATTGATTATATAAACCTACAATAGATACACCATTTAACAGGAATATTTGTGACAGTAATTTTGTTAATTAGTGTGGCCCGGAACCGGAGATGATTTAAACTGTATTACATTTACATAGGACTACACTAGCGCTCCACAATAGACCACAAAAACAACTGATATTTTGAAACTCAAAAATTTAATATTAGATGGTAATACCAATGCCATACCGATGACGCACTATTTAGCTGAACGTGGGCACAGCAGTATAGAAATATTTACAAATTATATTATATTATTGAAGCAATTAATGGTGTAGTGGCGAACACGACTGCTTCACAATCTGAAATTTCAAGTTCGATTCCCACTAAAGGTAGAAACATTTTTTACCTAATTATATTTTTTTAAATATAAGTAACCGTAGTCTTGGTATCAGGAGCGCAGAAAATACGAGGAGAATAGACGGGGTCTCATTAGTATTCACCAATACAGATACTACATCCCGGTATCCTCGTAAATTCTGCTCTCCTGATACCTAACACCTTGAAAATTGACGTTACCGACCTTAAAACGACTTTTGGACCTTTGAACCGTTACACGATCTTGTCTAGTATGCATGAACCGTTACACAACCTTGTCTGGTATGCATACTAATTAGTAAATAACTGTATTTACAGTTATTTTTAAAACAGTCTTGCCATTTATGGCGGCGGTCGTCTATTTTTAGAACGGCCTTGCTATTTATGGTAGCCAGACAGGCGTGGTTGGAATTTTAATTAGATCAATGTTTATTTTGGGGGTGCTCGTGAAAATATGTTTTCTTACTACTGGTTTTGGCACAGCAAAAGGTGAATCTGGCTCGGCTCGTGCTACTGTCATGACCTGTTTAAGCCCGTACGCGCCTCTCCTGGTGACTCACAATTGTGAAGAATATAGGACGGTACAAACATATTTTTTTAAATGTGAATCTAAAGCTATTTAGCGTTTAACTGGGAAATGATGATTTAACTGATCATAAATGTCAAAAACGAAGTCAGTCGGACAAGCTTAAGTTTATTTATACACAATGTAAACAGAAAGGTAGTTTCGGTGATCGATTTCGGTAAACCACGTATATCTTTCTTCAGCAGGGGATTGATTTCATAAAGTACAAATGGTGCTTAGTTCCGTCTGCATCTAAATTGTCAATATCATTGACTAGTTTTTTACGTTTTCCGTCAAAATTAGTTTTCCATCAGCACTTCTTTCCATCGCTACCTCTTACTATCATAAACTAATAACTATCGTACTGAAGTTGTTTCAGTTTATTTTAGCAAAATAATGTTTAGACCTTACATTTTAGAAGTAAATCTATTATTCTTATCAATAATTGGAAACACAATTTTTATCAAAACACAATTATATTTTTGTATACACGAAACGAATTATTAAACAAATTTTCTTCTTCAAATACTCTCCACTAGTAACTACACATTACGCTGCAGCTCACACATAATACAGTACAATTACTTAACTAGGCAAAACACCAGCTCGTACTGGCTCGGTCTTCTCTCCACGAGCCACTCTACGCTGTTTGAACAGTTGTCTCGTGTGGGCTCGCAAAAAAGTGATGTCTCGTCTATCCGTCCAAACATCAAGGTCATCAGCGATTTGCCGATACCGCGTCGTGTAGACGGGGCTTTACGAAGCTGAGGCGTCACCAACTTAAGGAAAGTAATTGAAAATCACAAAACCTTGATTAAACTAAAATTAAGATACTGGAAAAGTTAAACTACTTTAAATTAAAATCTACTTCAATATATGCCCAAAAGTACGTCATCCTCAAATTTTCTTTCCCTTTTCTTTTAATTTAAAAGCACTTAAAAGTCATTTAAAATTAAATGTTAATACTTTAACATCTTTTCTTGATGTTTTAATTTAAATTTTAAAATTAAAACATCAAGAAAAGATTGCTAAGTGTGGTTTTTTTTTTTTTATATATATATATAAATAATAAGCAATCTAATAGCTAAAAATGTCAAACAATACAAAGTATCACGCTAACTTAGCTTACCAATACAGAAAAACCAAATTGAAACTACTGAATGTGATTGAAGATATCCATTTCAACCAACATTGCCTTCACAATAATATCATACCTAATTATGTTCAAGTCAATATAAAAAATAAATCCGAAGCAGCACAAATTACAAAATCAAAAGCTGAAAAGATATGGTTAAGAGAAGAGGTTCACCAATTATACATAAAAAAATGTAAGTTAAATGAACAATTATTAAAACTACACTACACACTATTTGAATGTTTACACTTTATTGAAATTGAAAATATAATGACACAAATTAATGATTGGGTAAATTTAGAAATCAAAAAGAAGAAATTAATTCATACCAACAAACTACTTAAACTATCAAAACAAAACCAATCTAAGATACATCAATTTTCTAATCACAAATTCTATCCTAGATTAATTAACAAAACACAAATTGAATTTGATCAAGCTGAAATTAACATTTTAGAAAAAGGTTTCAATTATTGTATTCAAGAAAACAACAATGCAAAACTTCTCATTGAAACTGAAAGCTCAATTGAAAGTCTTCCTTTAGAAATTCAAAACAATACAAGAATTATTGCACATGAAAAAATCATCAAATACACTAATAAACCAACATACAATACATATAACCACGAGAAAAGTACCATACTCAATATATCAAAGAAGTTAAAAGAAGATAATGCAACAGCCGTCAAAGCAGATAAAGGTAATACAATAGTAATTGTTAATAAAGACGAACACCATATGAAAATTATAGATTTCATCACCAACAACAATATAAAAGAATTACATAAAGATCCTACAGAAACATACCACAACAAAATAAAATCTGCTATCAACAAATCTTACATTTTAACTCCCGACCAAAAATTATTTTGTAGAACAATAAAACCAAATGCTCCCAAACTTTACGGTCAACCCAAAATCCACAAAGACCAAGAACCAATCAGACCAATTGTCAATGCAATGAACTCTCCTGCTCACAAACTTGCAAAAACCCTCAACAATATAATAAAAAATGAAATAGCACTTGAAAATAACTGCTCCCTTAAAAACACAACAGACTTAATCGACAAAATTAAAAATACAAATTGCCCTGATAATCATATCCTAATTTCATTTGACATTAAAGATTTATACACAAACATCCCTGTAGAAGAGAGTTTAACCATTCTTGAAGAAAATTTAACAAAACAAAATAAATTAGACAGCAGGAAAATTCAAGAAATCATCAAATTAACAAAAATTACTCTTAAACAAAATTACTTTCAATATAACGATAAAATTTATTCCCAAGATAAAGGATTGGCCATGGGATCACCACTTTCAAGCATCATAGCAGACATTTTCCTAAATTATATTGAAAATAAATACATTCTCAACCCTGAAATAAACCCTTACGCCAACAAAATTATATATTATCATAGATATGCTGATGACATTCTTTGTCTATTCAACGGAAACCAAAGACAAATAGATCTATTAGAAATCTTTCTGAACAAAATTCATCCTAACTTAAAATTTACAACAGAAATAGAAAAATCTAACAGCATAAACTTTCTTGACCTTACCATAACTAAAAAAGATAACAAACACCAATTCAAAATTTATCGTAAACCAACATCAACAAATCAAATAATTCACAATACATCCAATCATCCAACTTCACACAAATTTGCAGCCTTCCACAGTATGATTCATAGACTACTGAATACACCTCTTACAGAAGAAGATTACCAAGAAGAAATCTACATTATCAAACAAATTGCTGTCGATAATGGATATCAAGCAAATTTAATAAGTAAATTAATTAATAAACACAGCAAGAAAACTCTTGATTCTAAAACTAAAGAAAAAAATAAATACATTCAAATGACCTATCATGGAGATATTAACAAATCATTACATAACATATTCTCCAAACAAGGATATAAAATTACATATAGAACGAAGAACAGTATCAAACATATACTACAGCATAACTACTCTACCAAAAATAATGAAAACAAATACAATAATTCTGGAATTTATAAAATTAAATGTTCAACTTGTCCTAAATATTACATTGGACAAACAGGAAGAAGTTTTAATAGAAGATTCAAGGAACATATACCAAAAAACAAACATCAAAATTTATCAACATTTGCTGAACATTTAATACAAGAAAACCATAATATTTCATCAATTGAAGAAAATTTAGACATTATCCATTTTGCACCTAAAAGTAAAAAACTAGATGCCATTGAAAAATTTTACATATACAAAAACACAAAAGAAAACCCATCATTATTACTCAACGATCAAATAAAATTTCACTCAAATATTATGTTTGATTCTATCATGAAGATGCAAAATTATAAAATTTAACAAGATCTACAACTTATCCATCTACATTTTTATTTAAATTTTTATAGTGTCAGCTGTTAAATTAATTATTCTAAAGATATATTTATAACCCTATTTATATTATGTTTTATACTGATGATGGTCTTTCGAGACCGAAATCGATTTAAACATTAAAACATCAAGAAAAGATTGCTAAGTGTGGTTTTTTTTTTTTTTTTATATATATATATATAAATAATAAGCAATCTAATAGCTAAAAATGTCAAACAATACAAAGTATCACGCTAACTTAGCTTACCAATACAGAAAAACCAAATTGAAACTACTGAATGTGATTGAAGATATCCATTTCAACCAACATTGCCTTCACAATAATATCATACCTAATTATGTTCAAGTCAATATAAAAAATAAATCCGAAGCAGCACAAATTACAAAATCAAAAGCTGAAAAGATATGGTTAAGAGAAGAGGTTCACCAATTATACATAAAAAAATGTAAGTTAAATGAACAATTATTAAAACTACACTACACACTATTTGAATGTTTACACTTTATTGAAATTGAAAATATAATGACACAAATTAATGATTGGGTAAATTTAGAAATCAAAAAGAAGAAATTAATTCATACCAACAAACTACTTAAACTATCAAAACAAAACCAATCTAAGATACATCAATTTTCTAATCACAAATTCTATCCTAGATTAATTAACAAAACACAAATTGAATTTGATCAAGCTGAAATTAACATTTTAGAAAAAGGTTTCAATTATTGTATTCAAGAAAACAACAATGCAAAACTTCTCATTGAAACTGAAAGCTCAATTGAAAGTCTTCCTTTAGAAATTCAAAACAATACAAGAATTCTTGCACATGAAAAAATCATCAAATACACTAATAAACCAACATACAATACATATAACCACGAGAAAAGTACCATACTCAATATATCAAAGAAGTTAAAAGAAGATAATGCAACAGCCGTCAAAGCAGATAAAGGTAATACAATAGTAATTGTTAATAAAGACGAACACCATATGAAAATTATAGATTTCATCACCAACAACAATATAAAAGAATTACATAAAGATCCTACAGAAACATACCACAACAAAATAAAATCTGCTATCAACAAATCTTACATTTTAACTCCCGACCAAAAATTATTTTGTAGAACAATAAAACCAAATGCTCCCAAACTTTACGGTCAACCCAAAATCCACAAAGACCAAGAACCAATCAGACCAATTGTCAATGCAATGAACTCTCCTGCTCACAAACTTGCAAAAACCCTCAACAATATAATAAAAAATGAAATAGCACTTGAAAATAACTGCTCCCTTAAAAACACAACAGACTTAATCGACAAAATTAAAAATACAAATTGCCCTGATAATCATATCCTAATTTCATTTGACATTAAAGATTTATACACAAACATCCCTGTAGAAGAGAGTTTAACCATTCTTGAAGAAAATTTAACAAAACAAAATAAATTAGACAGCAGGAAAATTCAAGAAATCATCAAATTAACAAAAATTACTCTTAAACAAAATTACTTTCAATATAACGATAAAATTTATTCCCAAGATAAAGGATTGGCCATGGGATCACCACTTTCAAGCATCATAGCAGACATTTTCCTAAATTATATTGAAAATAAATACATTCTCAACCCTGAAATAAACCCTTACGCCAACAAAATTATATATTATCATAGATATGCTGATGACATTCTTTGTCTATTCAACGGAAACCAAAGACAAATAGATCTATTAGAAATCTTTCTGAACAAAATTCATCCTAACTTAAAATTTACAACAGAAATAGAAAAATCTAACAGCATAAACTTTCTTGACCTTACCATAACTAAAAAAGATAACAAACACCAATTCAAAATTTATCGTAAACCAACATCAACAAATCAAATAATTCACAATACATCCAATCATCCAACTTCACACAAATTTGCAGCCTTCCACAGTATGATTCATAGACTACTGAATACACCTCTTACAGAAGAAGATTACCAAGAAGAAATCTACATTATCAAACAAATTGCTGTCGATAATGGATATCAAGCAAATTTAATAAGTAAATTAATTAATAAACACAGCAAGAAAACTCTTGATTCTAAAACTAAAGAAAAAAATAAATACATTCAAATGACCTATCATGGAGATATTAACAAATCATTACATAACATATTCTCCAAACAAGGATATAAAATTACATATAGAACGAAGAACAGTATCAAACATATACTACAGCATAACTACTCTACCAAAAATAATGAAAACAAATACAATAATTCTGGAATTTATAAAATTAAATGTTCAACTTGTCCTAAATATTACATTGGACAAACAGGAAGAAGTTTTAATAGAAGATTCAAGGAACATATACCAAAAAACAAACATCAAAATTTATCAACATTTGCTGAACATTTAATACAAGAAAACCATAATATTTCATCAATTGAAGAAAATTTAGACATTATCCATTTTGCACCTAAAAGTAAAAAACTAGATGCCATTGAAAAATTTTACATATACAAAAACACAAAAGAAAACCCATCATTATTACTCAACGATCAAATAAAATTTCACTCAAATATTATGTTTGATTCTATCATGAAGATGCAAAATTATAAAATTTAACAAGATCTACAACTTATCCATCTACATTTTTATTTAAATTTTTATAGTGTCAGCTGTTAAATTAATTATTCTAAAGATATATTTATAACCCTATTTATATTATGTTTTATACTGATGATGGTCTTTCGAGACCGAAATCGATTTAAACATTAAAACATCAAGAAAAGATTGCTAAGTGTGGTTTTTTTTTTTTTATATATATATATAAATAATAAGCAATCTAATAGCTAAAAATGTCAAACAATACAAAGTATCACGCTAACTTAGCTTACCAATACAGAAAAACCAAATTGAAACTACTGAATGTGATTGAAGATATCCATTTCAACCAACATTGCCTTCACAATAATATCATACCTAATTATGTTCAAGTCAATATAAAAAATAAATCCGAAGCAGCACAAATTACAAAATCAAAAGCTGAAAAGATATGGTTAAGAGAAGAGGTTCACCAATTATACATAAAAAAATGTAAGTTAAATGAACAATTATTAAAACTACACTACACACTATTTGAATGTTTACACTTTATTGAAATTGAAAATATAATGACACAAATTAATGATTGGGTAAATTTAGAAATCAAAAAGAAGAAATTAATTCATACCAACAAACTACTTAAACTATCAAAACAAAACCAATCTAAGATACATCAATTTTCTAATCACAAATTCTATCCTAGATTAATTAACAAAACACAAATTGAATTTGATCAAGCTGAAATTAACATTTTAGAAAAAGGTTTCAATTATTGTATTCAAGAAAACAACAATGCAAAACTTCTCATTGAAACTGAAAGCTCAATTGAAAGTCTTCCTTTAGAAATTCAAAACAATACAAGAATTCTTGCACATGAAAAAATCATCAAATACACTAATAAACCAACATACAATACATATAACCACGAGAAAAGTACCATACTCAATATATCAAAGAAGTTAAAAGAAGATAATGCAACAGCCGTCAAAGCAGATAAAGGTAATACAATAGTAATTGTTAATAAAGACGAACACCATATGAAAATTATAGATTTCATCACCAACAACAATATAAAAGAATTACATAAAGATCCTACAGAAACATACCACAACAAAATAAAATCTGCTATCAACAAATCTTACATTTTAACTCCCGACCAAAAATTATTTTGTAGAACAATAAAACCAAATGCTCCCAAACTTTACGGTCAACCCAAAATCCACAAAGACCAAGAACCAATCAGACCAATTGTCAATGCAATGAACTCTCCTGCTCACAAACTTGCAAAAACCCTCAACAATATAATAAAAAATGAAATAGCACTTGAAAATAACTGCTCCCTTAAAAACACAACAGACTTAATCGACAAAATTAAAAATACAAATTGCCCTGATAATCATATCCTAATTTCATTTGACATTAAAGATTTATACACAAACATCCCTGTAGAAGAGAGTTTAACCATTCTTGAAGAAAATTTAACAAAACAAAATAAATTAGACAGCAAGAAAATTCAAGAAATCATCAAATTAACAAAAATTACTCTTAAACAAAATTACTTTCAATATAACGATAAAATTTATTCCCAAGATAAAGGATTGGCCATGGGATCACCACTTTCAAGCATCATAGCAGACATTTTCCTAAATTATATTGAAAATAAATACATTCTCAACCCTGAAATAAACCCTTACGCCAACAAAATTATATATTATCATAGATATGCTGATGACATTCTTTGTCTATTCAACGGAAACCAAAGACAAATAGATCTATTAGAAATCTTTCTGAACAAAATTCATCCTAACTTAAAATTTACAA
Source organism: Stictocephala bisonia (assembly GCA_035578905.1). NCBI lineage: Eukaryota > Metazoa > Arthropoda > Insecta > Hemiptera > Membracidae > Stictocephala > Stictocephala bisonia. The sequence continues at coordinate 78,337 of JAQJVL010002596.1, forward strand.
CAGAAATAGAAAAATCTAACAGCATAAACTTTCTTGACCTTACCATAACTAAAAAAGATAACAAACACCAATTCAAAATTTATCGTAAACCAACATCAACAAATCAAATAATTCACAATACATCCAATCATCCAACTTCACACAAATTTGCAGCCTTCCACAGTATGATTCATAGACTACTGAATACACCTCTTACAGAAGAAGATTACCAAGAAGAAATCTACATTATCAAACAAATTGCTGTCGATAATGGATATCAAGCAAATTTAATAAGTAAATTAATTAATAAACACAGCAAGAAAACTCTTGATTCTAAAACTAAAGAAAAAAATAAATACATTCAAATGACCTATCATGGAGATATTAACAAATCATTACATAACATATTCTCCAAACAAGGATATAAAATTACATATAGAACGAAGAACAGTATCAAACATATACTACAGCATAACTACTCTACCAAAAATAATGAAAACAAATACAATAATTCTGGAATTTATAAAATTAAATGTTCAACTTGTCCTAAATATTACATTGGACAAACAGGAAGAAGTTTTAATAGAAGATTCAAGGAACATATACCAAAAAACAAACATCAAAATTTATCAACATTTGCTGAACATTTAATACAAGAAAACCATAATATTTCATCAATTGAAGAAAATTTAGACATTATCCATTTTGCACCTAAAAGTAAAAAACTAGATGCCATTGAAAAATTTTACATATACAAAAACACAAAAGAAAACCCATCATTATTACTCAACGATCAAATAAAATTTCACTCAAATATTATGTTTGATTCTATCATGAAGATGCAAAATTATAAAATTTAACAAGATCTACAACTTATCCATCTACATTTTTATTTAAATTTTTATAGTGTCAGCTGTTAAATTAATTATTCTAAAGATATATTTATAACCCTATTTATATTATGTTTTATACTGATGATGGTCTTTCGAGACCGAAATCGATTTAAACATTAAAACATCAAGAAAAGATTGCTAAGTGTGGTTTTTTTTTTTTTTTTATATATATATATAAATAATAAGCAATCTAATAGCTAAAAATGTCAAACTTAAAAGTCAGTTCAGAAACTAACGTCACTTGCCCAGGCAGAGAAAACTAAAATGATGTGACCTTTCAATCTGAATAGAAACATTCAGCAGGTCAAGGACAAGATCCTCCTCACAAGGCCATGTAGTGAGGCCACGTGATCCGGCCATAAGTCTAGCAACATCCCACCAGAGCAATTACGTAGTCATTGCACCAGAGACAGGAAAGTGGGAGGCCTCAGCACTGGTTAACAGCCACTATCCCTCAGCTGCCTCAACTCACATGGAATGTTAGTAACATTATCTGTCATAGTTACATGCAACCACCTTCAGGAATACAAAATGCTTAAAAATGCAACAATCCTGCAATATTTTTTATGATACTAAAATATCCGTATCAAAACAGTCATTATCCCAGTAATACTGGCAAATCCTTCCTAATAACCATTATTTTACTCGGTTCAACAATTAAATTAAGGAAAACTAAAAATGTAATAGCTGCTCAAAGTAATAGAATAATTACGCAAGTAAGCAACTGTTATTCTTTCTTAGGAGGGATTTAGCAAGTATTTGTATTGATTTAATAAAATCTAGACATTTAAAAAAATGTATTAAACATTTGCAGGTGCTCTTTTTTTTATCACAACTACATTGATCGAATAATGTAAAAAAACAAGGGTTGGATGGCACATAAAGAGCCCTCAATATTAGAGGTTAAAATTACAGAGGTTTGTATAAAGCCCTACTTGAGGATCAGGAAAAATAACTGTTCTATTCAACTAAGAATCGTCAATTTAATAAAAATCAGCTATATGCTCTTTTCATAAATTTGTATGATTTCTACTGAAATGAATGTGTGTGTTATTGGAATAAGATACAGTACTTGGAATAGCCTACTATCTTTTTTTATGGCATGTAACCAAATTCACTTCTAAATAGGTCCGAAAGGAAATACATGTTTTAATTAATTATTATTTTCTGAGTAAGATAATACATAATAGAAGCACCTAAGAACATACTGCATGAAGGTATTACTAAATCACTACCCCGTAGTTCGCATCTTAAAAGCAATTAAATATTACAAAGTAACTAATAAAACAAAACCACTATAACTAGTATCCTTCTGGGAATGCATATTGAAATAATGAAATAATGAAATTTATTCCTTTATAAAAAACACATTACAGGTTTGAATTACAAATAGGAATACTAGGTGGCCACATTTACCAGTATTTGTGGCCAACCACTTAAAACTAAAAATATAAATTAAACACTTAAACAAAACTCTTTAAAATCAGCCCAGTCCAACACTGTAAAAACTTAACTCGCCCTCCGCGGCGCCTGAAGTGATAGTAATAAAACAAAAACTAATATGTTAAACTGTAAATAACTGTGTAAAACAAAACACACTATGCTACTAAAATGTATAACTATTTGAGGCTCGTAAAAATTAAACTTATTGGTTGTTATATAAACTAAACATTTCAAATCTATTAAAAGAAAAAAAGAAAAAACAGTAACAAAATTATCTGTTCAAAAACTAAAATAAATTATGTTTAGACATTAACGAAATATTTGCTTAAACATTAAGCATAGGTAAATGTTGAGTGGATAGTAACCATACTTTAAGCTTTTTTAAAAATAAATTTAAATTTTGACACGTTTTAATGTTAGTTGGCAATAGATTAAAAAATTTAGGCCCATTATATTGAAACGATTGCTTAAACAAGGAATTGTTGACTTTAGGCAATCTAAAAATTCTTTGATAACAGCTTCTTGTTTTGTAAAAAAGGTCATCTGTACCAGTATTTCCACTCCTAATATAAAATAGCTTTAAAACTTTATAAACAAACAGATGCTGAAAGGGTAATATTTTTAAAAGGGAAAATAGTGGATAAGAACTGTCATTTTTCTGTCTATTGAGAATAATTTTTATAAAATGGTTTTGGGTTATTCTAAGTTTTTGCGTATACGTTTTATACGCTCCTCCCCAGCAGCTAATAGCATATTGAAGTCTAGATTCAATTAAAGCAAAATAAAGCGTTCTTAGCAAAAATTGACCACAAAAGTTTCTTAGGAAATAAAAAGTTCTAATAGAGAATTTTAATTTATTATGTAGCACAGAAATATGACTTCCCCAATTTAAATTTTGATCCATTATGACTCCTAAATATTTTACATTATTACTCTTTTCTATTATTTCACACTTACAATCTAACCTTGCACAAAAAGACACATGATAAACCAGATCAGCAGGAAACTCAAAACTATTTACCAAACTAAAATTTATAAATTTTGTTTTACTGACATTAACTTTCATTTTTTTATAAAAACACCATTCGCTCAAGATATTCAGGTCATCATTAATACTTTCCCAAATACTTTGAATGTTTGTCTCTGAGTAAAAAAATGCAATATCGTCAGCAAAAGCACTTGGGTGACCATGAAAAGGTAGTTCAAGTAAATCATTTATGAAAACTAAAAATAATGTAGCTGACAATACAAACCCTTGAGGTACTCCAGCTTCCACACATAGAGGAGAACTTAACTTGTCAGAAACCCTTACTTTTTGAACTCTATTCCTTAAAAAACTATCAAACCAGTTCAAAGCAGTACCTCTAACTCCCACTGCTTCTAGCTTTGCTAGCAAAATTTTATGATCTACTAGGTCAAAAGCCGTTTTAAAATCAATAAATAGCCCTGTAGACTTATTTTTGGTGTTAAAACTATTATGGACTTTCTCACAAACTGCTAACAGTGCGTCTTCTGTATTTATACCTTTTCTAAAACCATATTGATGTCTACAAAAAAACGAAACGCTATCTAAGTATCGCACAAGCCTATTCCGCATTAGTTTCTCAAAAATTTTCGAAAAAACAGATAACAAGCTAATTGGTCTTATATTATCAATTTTAATTGAGGATTCTTTTTTAAAAATTGGAACTACACTACTTATTTTTAATTCTTTTGGAAATATACCAGTTTGAAAGCTGAGATTAATTATATACACCAAAACAGGAGAGATTATTCTTGCTAATTTTTTTACAATATCAACAGATACACAGTCAAATCCAGTAGATTTTTTATTTTTTAGATTTGCAATGGTATTTAAAACTTCATTTATATCAGTTGGAGCAATAAAAAAAGATTGCGGCCGCTGCCGTAAATTCCTATTTACCGGCGGCGGTGTGAGAGTGACTGAGCTCGGGCTAACCTGACCTTGAACCGAGATAAGATAAGAGTTAATCAGTTCAGCTATGTGCTTTGGTTCACTAACAATCTCACCACTGGCCAATTCGATTTTTTAAATGTTTTTGTTACTTGTTGAGCCAATTGAATTGTTTATAACTTTCCAATATTGCCTTGAATCACCATTACAATTTCTTATTTTATTAGATAAAAGAATATTTTTTGCTCCATCAACGTCATTTTTTAATTTACAACAGAATGACTCAAAATATCTTTTAAAAGCTATGTCATATGGTCGGTTTTTAAGTAGTGTATACAACTGTTTGCGTTTTTTAATTCTACTTAATATATTTGCCGTTATCCATGGACTAATTGACCTGGCTTTACTTAAATTATGTTGCTTGATATCTAATTTACAACTATTCATTGTGTTTGACAATAGTTCGTGGAAATTATCATAACAGTTATCTACATTATTTGATGATAAACATATTTCCCAATTAACTTCTTCCAACTTACTTTCTAGTAAATTAAGGTCGTAACTAATTTTTTTTGGTGTTATGTCATGAGCAACATTACTAACTTTATTATACTTAAGTTTGTAAACATATTTTATACCCAACAAACAATGATCAGTCAGCCCTATATCAAAAATTGCACTTTTAAACAAACTCAAATTGTTATGTCGAATGAAAATATGATCTAAAGTAGATTTAGATGAGTCTGTAATTCTAGTCGGATCGTTAATTAAAGAACTTAAGCCATTATTATTAAGCAAACTAATATAATTTTGAACATGCTGACAAGTATCTTGTAAACTAAGGTTAATATTTAAATCTCCGATAAAAATAATGTGATTTTTTTATACTTTGCAATTCAGTTTCAAGTTCCATGATAAAATTAGCCTCCGTGTGGCTGTGCAATCTATATAAACAAAAAAGTTTGAAATAAACGCGCTCAAAATTTATGTTTAGTAACAGTACGTCAGCTGTTTCCATTTCTATACGAATTTGAGATACGTGTATATTTTCCCTAACATAACATAATACACCACCAGCTCTATAGTTATTATTACAATTTGCAAATATATTATAACCAGGTAATTTATATAAATTAATTTCATCGTTATTAATCCAGATTTCACTTAATATAATAAAATGAATTTTGCTCTTAATTTGACTTAACTCAGCAATTAAATTATTAAAATTTGATCTCATGCTTCGAATATTTACATGTAAAAAAGATAATGATTTGTCAGTTACTTCAGAATCATAAAAATAAGCTAGATCGTTTAGGTAAGTGTTTGAATTCATTTATAGTTTTAAAAAAACTAATAAAAACATTTATATAAAGGATAAAAATCCTGTAGCCTGACAGACATAATTGAAAATTTTTATTAAAAGTGCATTTAATGAGTAACCTTTACAACTGCTTTACTACTACTCTACTTAAGGTTTTCAATGTCATCCACAGTACTCACTCTTTTCACTTTGTCTCCCTCACTTTTCCTGTCGAAAAATTTCCCGTCATGACACCAGACAAAAGCGTATCCTATTCCATGGCACTTCTTCTTGAGCTCGGCGAGGAACTGTTTGTTCTCCGGGGAGAGGTGGTCGTTGACGTACACTCTGTCCGGCGGGAAAGCCTTGTTGATCTTATCCGCGGTGAGATGAACACTTTGTTTTCTTGCTTCTCGGAACTTAGTGAGAAGACCGTCCTTGACATCTCGGTCGTGGAATTGGACCACCACAGCAGGGACGCGTGACTTGTATGCAGGTACTCTGTGGGCTGCTGCGATGTGGCTCGGCTGCACTTCGACCCCCAGGGCTGCTCCCAGATCTCTTACGATGGTCTTGACGTCCTCCTTAGGCGTGACCGGGATTCCACTGACTTCCACGTTATTCTTTCGGCTGTACTGTTCCAAATTCCGTACACGTTCCTGCAGACTACCAACTTGTTTGCTCAATTTCGAGTTTTCCGCGCGCAAATCCTCATTTTCCTTCTTAATTACAGCTAGTTCATTTTTTATTTCGTTCATCAAACTGTTGGACGCATCTACCCTGTCTGACATGAACTGCACTGAAGCGGCCAACTCACCCATTTCGGATTTAACACTTTTAAACTCCTGAAACATCTCAGACTTGAAATTCTCCAAGACACGAACTAGAAACTCCTTTGTAAGAGAGGTGCCGGTAGAAGATGACTTGCTGCTTGCAGACGTGGATTTCTGGCGACAGACACTGCACATCCAGTTCTTAAAAGAGCGAGTCGTCACACCTTCTGCCACACACTCCAAGTGAAAGATACCATCACACACACCGGTACACTTCACCTCCTTCCCGTCGTCAATAGAGACACTACAGGCGCCACAGATAGACATGTTATAAAATATTGTAATTCACTTTGAAAAAATACACTTCACAGAAGTAAAAAAACGTGCACGTGCTCAGAACGAAACACGCACAGTCGTGTAGAGCGATAGACACACGGAGTGATAAGCGAGAGCTCTTATCGGCTCGACTGACTGAGCTGGACTGCTGATATTGTTTAATTACTAAAACACGACCCACATAACTCGTACTTTAAAGGCAATTCAAATTATACAAGTTAACTACTAAACATGACCCCTATAACTCGTACTTTAAAGCCAATCCAAATTATACAAGTTAACTACTAAAACACGACCCCTATAACTCGTACTTTAAAGGCAATTCAAATTGTAGAAGTTAATACTAAAACACGACCCCTATAACTCGTACTTTAAAGGCAATTCAAATTATACAAGTTAACTACTAAAACATGATCCCTATAACTCGTACTTTATAGGCAATTCAAATTGTAGAAGTTACTATTAAAACACGACCCCTATAACTCGTACTTTAAAGGCAATTCAAATTATACAAGTTAACTACTAAAACATGACCCCTATAACTCGTACTTTATAGGCAATTCAAATTGTTTGAGTTAACTACTAAAAAAACGACCCCTATACTATACCCCTAACTATAACTCGTAGTTTAAAGGCAATTCAAATTGTACAAGTTACTACTAAACACGACCCCTATAACTCATACTTTAAAGGCAATTCAAATTATACCAGTTAACAACTAAACACGACCCCTATAACTCGTACTTTAAAGGCAATTCAAATTATACAAGTTAACTACTAAACATGACCCCTATAACCCGTATTTTTAAAGGCACTTCATATTGTGTATAAGTGCCACTATAATTAGTACTTTAAAGGCCATTCAAAATGTACAAGTTAACTACTAAAAACGAGCCCTATAACTCGTACTTTAAAGGCCATTCAAAATGTGCAAGTTAACTACTAAACACGACCCCTATAACTCGGACTTTAAAGGCAATTCAAATGTTACAAGTTAACTACTAAACACGAGCCCTATAATTAGTACTTTAAAGTCAATTCAAATGTTACAAGTTAACTACTAAACACGAGCCCTATAATTAGTACTTTAAAGGCAATTCAAATGTTACAAGTTAACTACTAAACACGAGCCCTATAATTAGTACTTTAAAGGCAATTCAAATTGTTTGAGTTAACTTCTAAAACATGATCCCCTTAACTCGTATTTTTAAAGGCAATTCAAATTGTACAATTTAACTAATAAACACGAGCCCTTTAACTCGTACTTTAAAGGCCATTCAAAATGTACAAGTTAACTACTAAACACGAGCCCTATAACTCGTACTTTAAACGCCATTCAAAATGTACAAGTTAACTACTAAACACGACCCCTATAACTCGTACTTTAAAGGCCATTCAAAATGTACAAGTTAACTACTAAACACGACCCACATAACTCGTACTTTAAAGGCCATTCAAAATGTACAAGTTAACTACTAAACACGACCCCTATAATTCATATCTTAATGAGAATTCTAATTTATTCTTAATCTTAAACGATAGGAAATGAAGTTTTAAAACTTATTGACTACCTAGAAGATTCTACTCCTTAGTGACAGCTTTATCTCAAACTGATGTGATTAAACAAACGCAAACACTTACAAACTTACAACGACCCAAACCTGATAGATACGGGTAGATATAACTTCAGAGTAGCGGTAACTTATTCTTCCCTCACTTAGTGTCTTAACAAATATAAGATGGTAGTATAAAGTTTAAGGCCTTTACTTATAGACACCAAGTTTTATTGGCTGGAAGTTTAATTGATTTATATAAATATGAAAGGGAGTTTTAATAAAAATTTGTATATCGGCAAAATATACCGAAAATAAAACGGTTTTCAATATCCAGTCGTCTCTTTCCCCTCCACAAGTGTCAAGCAGTGTACATACCCTAAGTGCGTGGAATTTACAGTACCACCTGCAGTAGTAAAACGTTGTTTTTAAAGTTTTTTTTCGGGTAAGGGGTGGACGTCTGGAGATTGGAAATTGTTTTGAAGGTAGAATTTATTTTATTATTTCGTTTATTATTGCATACCGTTCTAATTTATTTACACTATTTACTTATATGTACTATTTCTAATGCACAGTAGTCTCACCTCGTAGATTTAGATTAAATGATATTCTTCAACATACATATTTAAATAAAGAGTAACATGTAATTTTGTTTTTATTCGCTAAACAACATATATTCATTTTATTATTTCACGTGACCATAATTTAAAATTGATGTCTCAACTCTTTTAACATTTTCATTGAAATTTTACTTGTGGTCTCAATATAATCAATCTGACCAATGTATTGTTAGATAGTGTTAACTGAACAAGATAAAATAGTATTAAACAAAGATTTACCGTATAAGGTACTAAAAATACGATACAGCATAATGATTTGAATTTAAGTAAAATAAGAGATCGTTATCTTAAGTTGCCTTACTTCAGAGTAAAAGGTCTTTAAGCTACCATTAGATATTAATCCCCGAAGGTAATGACTGTTCTGCTTCCTTATTGTATTCAATTGCGGCTTTGTTTCAAGATCTCAAATCTCATTCCTAAGTAATAAAGTGAAATGTAGGTTAGATCTCACTTGCTTAAAATCACTGTTCATATATGGAGGTGGGTCAATAACACTGTTCGTGTATTTTATCACCACTTAATGAACGTACGAACAAATTATGTTGTTCAAAATGTTTCTCAATTTGGTCAAACTAAACTATTATATAACCTACCTGTCATTAAACTATATCCCTAACGTTGTGGATGTAGTTCCTTTCTCATAATTGACAAAAAAAGTTTGAAATTGGGTCCTAAAATGCTTTGTTTTTTATGCACGTTACTGGTTTTTCTTTTTTTTTTAAGAATATGTTTATAGGAAACACTTGTAAACCAATTTTAACAGTGCTGATTCTTACCAAAAATTAAAAGTAGAATCAAAATTAAGAACGCCGCGAAACTTGGTGAAAAGGGGGAAATATTGTACTGAAATCGAGAAAAATTGACTGAAGGCGATCGAAGGTCCGTAATTGGGAAGGGGGTGGACTTTTAGGGGTTGAAAACGCTTTTTCACTATTTCCAGCGAAACCTGACCTCGTATCGAAAAACGTTAAATGGAAAGGTTGTGGATAATCAAATAATATTTTTATGTAACCAATTTGCTATAACTTTTACGTAGTAAAATATTTATTAAAAAAGTTTTTGATACAAAATCTAAAAAAAGTGCCTAACCTTCAACCGAAAAGTCTAAAATAACAAAATACTTTTTTTAAACTTACAACCCGTTATTATTTTCATTGAAGCGTCAACTTTCAGATAGTGAAATAAAAATGCATGGTTCAATTTAAAAACTGCTCAGAAAATGCAAAAAACTGAAAAAAACTTTGTTTTAGATATCATTTTCCGAATTATAGCCCTAAAGATTTATTTATATACATTTACATCTGAATTAATTGAAAAACATAGAATTTGAAGTTAAATTAATAAATAAACTTAAGGGATATTCTCACCGAATTTCACTAAAACAATAAATTTTTACGCGAGAAAACATTTTAACTAAAAAGTTGTATTTTCCAATTTTTTCGGAAAATTTGAGGTTACGTAAAAAAAATTAACATACAAAGGTTGTAAATTTTTTATTTTCTACGACCTTTTTCTTTAAATTTTTTCGAAACGAGGTCAACTCTTACCGGAAATCGTGAAAAACAATTTTCACCCACTACAATTTCATCCCTCTTAAAGTCCTCACCTATCTAGTTTATTTATTAATTGACTTTAAAGTCTATGTTTTTCAATGAATTCAGATGTAAATGTATATAAATGAATAAATCATTTAGGCTATCATTCGAAAAATAATTTTTTTAAAACAAATTTCTTTTAGTTTTTTTTTTTTTGCATTTTATGAGCAGTTTTTCAATATAACCATGCATTTTTATTTCATTACCTAAAAGTAGACGCTTAAAAAAATGACGGGTCGCAAATTTAAAAAAATTATTTTTTAAGTTCAGTCTTTTCGGTTGAAGTTTAGGCACTTTTCTGTTTTGTATAAACAAATTATTTTTTAATAATACTTTTACTACAAAAAAATTACATCTTATTAAGAACATAACAAGATATATTTCCCCCAAATTTTGAGAAAAAAAATTGTCAGAGAGAAAAAATTAAAAATTGAAAATCTGGTTTTTCACTTTTATCGGAAATTTGAAGTTTTGTAAAACAATTGTACATTATTCGATTGTCCACAACCTTTCTACATATTTTTTTCGCTAATTTTTTCAAGTTTCCCTGAAAATTGTGAAAAAGCATTTTTAACCCCTGAAATAGTAACGGAGTAGGGGGTAGACCCTACTCCGTTACGATTTCAGTCCATTTTTCTCGATTTCAGTAGAATATTTCCCCCCCTTTACTTAGTTTAATGGCGTTCTTAATTTTTATTCTTTCAAACTGAATCAGCGCCGGTCTATTGAGAACCTCTACCGTTAAAAACTCAAATTTGATGTAAAAGTCCTTATGATTTGTAAGGAATGTGCTGCGTTTCTGTAATTTAGCTGATCTGAAAATGGTTAAACGCTTTTAACGGATTATGATAAAAACACCTGGTTGGATTTATAATTAAAATTTACAACTTAATGTCATGAAAATCCAATGAAAAATGAAATGAAAATACTTATTTTCTCAGTAGTTTACATTAAAAATATTTAAAGGTCCACCAATTTGAGAAGTTAATTTATTATAAAATTTGGGTTTCTTACAAAAATCCACTAGTACAATAAACATGTATACAAGATTTATATATTAGTAGGTCTTATCGAAGAAAAAGGAGCGTCATTATCAAGTAGTCAGAGGGAAGATAGCAATGCCATCTAGTGGTGGAAGGGACACAATCACCACTTACCCTTTATGACCGTTGGTGTTTAACTACAGTTAAATTGAACCCTGCTATTAGCGAGGCCATTCCAGCACTACAGTCACTTCATTGTCACCCAGCATAGATAACACTATTACTTGATAGAGATTCCATTAACTTTGAAATGTTTTCATTCCTCAATTCAAACTTTACTTTAGTGTACCTATAAAATGTCTCTTTGTAAAATGTAATTACTAAAAATGTACAGTTATTATTAAAATTCTGAAATTTTTAAAACTTAAGGAAAACATTCTTGACAATGACGTACTAAAATATAAATATGATACATAAACAATGTATCATAAAGTTGTATTACTATGATACATAAACTAACAATTTGATGGAATGTGAAAATTAGTTAAAATTCCGGTCCTTTTATTGTTCCAACTACGATATAAACTACTGAAACGTTATAAAATTGAAAAATACATGTCATTACGTACA
>JAQJVL010002597.1:0-90395 GCA_035578905.1 Stictocephala bisonia
TTCAATATAGTTATATGGAAAATGTAAATAGTTAACAACTCAGCCGACTATTTAACTAAACATAATCTGTATTATAATAACTCACTTGGGTTGGATGTTTTGAAAATATAAATCCAATAGCAATGAAGGTTAAAAGACCACAGAAAGATAAGAGTCGCCTTCTGTCGGATGATGTATCCCAAAGAAGAAATATTATCAACACAATGCCTACGATTCCAGCTGCAGCTAACCACAGATTCCTGGACAGGATTTATTTTAGGTTTATGATGATATATTATCTTAAAAGAATTGAAAACAAATAGTTCAAATTAGTATCCAATATAAAAACACTGATTATGGTAATAAAATATTTTAAAATACAGTGACTTTAAAAAGCTAATTTAAAGATGAGCTTATTTTGGCAAATATAGCAACGATGTCAAGGAATTGAATGACACAGATTAGAATGTTTTGTATTCAACAAAAATTTTATAATTAATGCTAATTTTTACTAAAAAATCACACTAATGCCTTTTACACAAGTAGTTAATACTATAAGTCTGATTTAAAAAATGATAAATATATATAAATACAGTAGAATTAAATTATTTTGAATCAAATGGTCGATGTATGGGTTAGTTATTGTTTTACTTATGATTTGGTTTAGTTTAAATGAAATCTCTTTAAAAATTATTCATTAAAATTAATTTTATAAAATATAAATAAAACTCCAATAGAGTTAGAGTACTAAGATTAATTCATTGAGAAATTTATTTTTTAAGTTCTATTTTGAGGTTTTATTTCACAATAGTTTAAACCTGTTTTGTGAAGTAAGTTCTCATTATAAACATATGATCAAGTTATTATTACTTTTAATGTTTATTGGTGTCAAAAATATAACAGTTTATGTATTCTACTTTATTGTGTTGTTTGTATTGCTTGAAAATTTTACAGTTGTTACTATTAAAATAAAATTCTAGAAAGCAGTAAAACATACCTCCACAATTTTGTCGAATGTTTAGAGAGCAAATATTTTTGTATAAATGGAAATAAATATGGTACAAGTAGGTTATAATAAACTATTGTCCAAGTCATTAATCCAAACAGGATAAACGCCAAACCATATCCTTGGCACCAATCCGTTATCTCTTGACCTGTAAGTGAACAAAACGTAAGATTAACACCAGTATTTACACAACTGGGTTCTGGTGTTTTAATTAATTACGATCTATTGGGACACCTTAAGATGGTGCTGTCGGTTTTCAGTGAGTAATGATTTCCCAATTTTGTAACTAAAATTAGTTAAAGTACCTCCCTTGAGACAGGAAAGCTGATTTTAAATCAGCATTAAGGCAAAACTGTTTGAAGTACAAATTTATTTTTTATAACTATGTTTTTTTACACATAACTGAAGGGATTCATTCTATATGGGCCCAGCGACTAGTAACTAGTCAATTTGTGCGGTACTCATTTGGCCAAGGAGCTAGTTACTAGTTGATTGTGCGAGCCGCTGTTCGCCGCCATTTTGTCACCGGTTTTATAATTCAAAATGCAAAACAATGCATACCATTTGTAAGAAGATGTTCAAGCGTTGCTATTTCATATATAAATCAACATTAGCTCTAAGTATTTAAGCAAAAAGAAATTTCATAATATGGAAACAATCATTGACAGCTGTAACAAAAGTAAGAGAAGATGGAAATATATAATTTTCGAAAATTCGTCAGGAACGTAGTGATTCAGTAGCTATTGGTTGGTAGCGTAGTTGGTTTAATCCCAGCTTCATGTGCTAAAGGTTCTCAGTTCGACCCCAATCAAAGTCAATACATTTTGAGAAGGATCAGCTGATAACCACCGGCTGTTCATTTGTCAATGGGGTATTAATTAATGACACTTTCTAAGGAATAGTCGGCCTTAGTTTGTAACAATGACTACATTCGCTCATCTACACTCATCACACTCATTCGAAATCCATATTCGCCCATATCTTGACGATCGGCGTCTTATGAATAAATAAAAAAAAAATAAATAAATAAATAAATATTGTGATTCCAATTCCACCTATGGAACAGCGGGAATGTGTTCTACAAGGCTGCCTGTGTATGATTTTTTTCTAACTTGATTCGTTTAGTTGGTGTGAATTTATTTCTTGAGGACTATTTTACAAGGAAAAAATTGTCAAAAAACATACTATGACATTTTTAGAAATATTTTATTTGTTTGTACCTTATTTACATCGTATTGTATACCATTCAATTCCTGAATAAATGTTGAACTATTATCTTGTTGCTGGGAAACAGCCAGACACTGTATTGATATCTGGTAATCAAAATGAAAAACTGATGTTTCCGTGTTGTTGATCAGCTGCTTCTTTGTAAATATCTCTGAAAGTGTTGCTGTTACGGAAATAATAAGACCCTATACATAAACCTTTACTAAAAGCACTAAAGTATTTATGTATCATAAAACTAGAATAAATTTGAAAAATTTGGTATAACTGGAAATTGTATTATACCGTACCTACTCTTTTATATTTTTTTCATATCTTTGAAAATGGGAATTTAATCAACATTTTTCCTCGTTCAAAAGTGATTTTTGATTTTAATTTTTAAAATTTTTATTTACATATATTACAATAAATCCTGAATGCATTCTTTTTATATGCATCATTTTGGATAGTACAATATGTAATATGTTAGTATTTCATTACCTTAAATATTTCTTTATGAACATTGAAATATTATATCAGTTTTCTAGAAAATGAAGAATATGATTTATTTTGCAATTATCTCAGTAAGGCTTATAAACATTACAAAAACTTTGGTATTTCTACATACACAAATATATTATAAAACTTTTTACATTTACTGTTATTAGGAAAAAAATTATTTATATTTTTCAAATTTTGTGCTTTTGAAATTTATATTTTCAATTTCACAAATTGTTCAATTTATTAGCCCGTAAAATCTTAAAAAATTAATACTATTTGTTGTGTTTCATATCAGTAGAATACATATTTAGTGCTGATTACAATGATATATAACATGACAAGGTTTTGATAAAATTACAATATGTTAGGTGCGTTAATGTATGAGCCTGCAAAACAGCCAAAAACCCTTGGTCAAATAGAGTTTTTACCTAGCACTATATAGGGTTAAGATGTTTTTCATTCCAAAAGAAATGTAAAAATATTTATAATTTTAAAGATAAAAAAGGGTATTTTTTCATGTTCCCTTCAGTTATATGTAAGAAATGTAGATATAAAAAATTAAATTTGTACTTTGAAGTGGTTTGTCTTAAAGCTGATTTAAAACCAGCTAAATTCACCACTTTATAAGGCCACAGTTCTAATGTAGTGGTTCCTGTCTCAAGGAAGGTATATTAACTAATTTTGATTATAAAATAGGGAAATAATTAACTCACCGAAAAACCGACTGTACCACTTTAATACAAGCAGGGGGATTCATAAATATTTTCTGCTCACAAGATCTTGTAAATAAGAAGAAGACGGTTGACCTGTTAAGATCTGAGTTTAGGGAATTTCGAATGTCTTGTGCACATAAGACAGATTTTAAAGCAGAATTTGATTTGTGTTTAAGTAAATTGCAACTAAATGAAAACAGTTAAAAATACACTTATTCACAAAAAATTATGGACACATTTTCAATTTTTCAAAGTAAGTAAGAATTCCTGCACTTAATTGCATTGTGTTACTGGCAAGTAACATCATAAACATTAAAGGCTTTAATTATTAATAGGATAACAATAATAAAACAAGACAATACGTTGTTACCATTCTTTGTCTAGATGATAAATTCTAAGTTGAAATGGTCAGTTAAATTGATGCTGTGAATAATTGCTACTTTGTTACATGTTTTAATGATTAAAAACTACCATGATGTTATGCATTAGTATTTGATATTCTATCTTACAATGATGAATAGTGAAAGAATATTGTTTTCAAAAAATCTTAAATTTCTGTTTATAGCATACCAAAGTAATGAATGTTGGTAAGGATGGATAGGGGGAAGGTCATACAGCAAGGTCGAACTCGTAAAAGATGGCACATAACTAAAAAAAATCCCATAGTTAAAAAAATTATAATTGTTTATCATCTAGATTTTTTATAATAACAAGAAATGTAGAAGTCCGGCAATTTGGATGAACCTTACACAGCAGAAAATGTATGTTTTGTATATACAGTATTATTATCTTGCTTGTTGATGTGTATATACTGAGAACCACACTGCCAGTAGTATGAGAGTGACAGTAGTAGGGAGAATTCATTGACTACATGTTGTCTAGGATATGTTTCAAGGTTAGGTTTGCCTGTGGACTGGGGAGAGAGGCTGATAAACAAATATTTTTTTTCTGTTTCATTTAATGGCAATTTAACTTATTTACCCTCCCAACCTAGATCCAGCACAGATTTAAAACATTTTATAACATAAAACTGGCTTCAGATTACTTTTAAAATATGACAACCACTCAATCTCAAAACAAAGACCTGGCTAAATACTCTATTAGAGACTTCCTGTTGTCACTAATTATTCCCTATTATACTGATGTAAATACACTCTAGAGCTGTTTACGTGACTTGTCTGCCACTTCAGAAACTGGCAGGCCTTCTCGATTCCAGTACCAAATGTTATTTGCTAATACAGTAGAACGTCGATAATTCGGACGTCAAAAATCCGGACCGTCAATAATCCGGATTTGTATCTACTTATTACTGCACACCGATTGTGTTTCAAATCTAAATTAATTTTTAAACAATAATGGATTTTGACATTTTTTACTTTACATAACTGTTATGACCGGATTTTAATCCGTTCAAACATTTAGCTTTTTAAAATTAATATTCCCTGTTTTGTTCTTGTAGCAAAAAATTAAAACATCGTATCATCTGCCCTAGCTCCATATTCCTTATCGTCAAGCGGACGATGGCGAAAAGGCGCGTAGCGAGGAGACGGATAGTGGCCGTGGTAGAGGGAGGTGGCTCTTTTTGCCATCATTCTGATTGATAATCTTTTGTATGTAACATACTGTGTAAAGGCAGGAAAAGAAAGCAGTTATTTTTGGTGTAAATTTAAGCAATTTCTTTCAGAGGAAACAGAAACAATGGAATCTGACAGTGACGACCCAGAACATGAGACAGAAGAAACAGGGCCAACTCATTCTGAAGCGTTTGTAGCAGCGGAGACACTGATGTCATGGCTAGGGAAACAAAACGAGAGCTCACCCACTCAGCTGATTCTTTTAAAACGAATTAAGGACATAGCTGCGAAAAAACGAACCACTACTGCAGTTCAAAAACCTATTACATATTTTTTTAAAAGCTCAAATAGTGTTTGATGTTTTTACTGTACACATGTTGCTACTAACAAATTACAATACAGTGTTTGAACATAAAAGATGTTTTTGATTAATTTCACCTCTAAACCCTTTATTGTATAAGAGAAAATATAAAATTTTAAAATGTTTGTGTACTTTAATCGTGTATACTGGCCTTTTTTAAGGTAATTTCGATAATCAGGATAATTTGATAATCCGGATGGGGTCCGGTCCCAATTAATCCGGATTTTTGACGTTCTACTGTATGTGATTTAATATGTATTGGTAATGAAACATCTAACTAAAAATTATTAAGAGCTGTGTTAGCAATAATCGACCAACCTTCGGGGATAACTTATGAGAAAAGATGTTAGAATATTTTGTAAGTTAATATAGTTACCATTTTGTTGAAACTGCCTGATAACAGCTCCTACGTACATGACGAGCGATGCTGAGAGTATGATAAGCAATAGCCTCTTCAGTAATCGTCCATTTGTTGAAATGCACAAATCCACATTGTCCCAAAACCTTTCTAATCCGACAGCTACAATATTTCCCTAAAAAAAAAAACTAGATCTTTAAAGGAACAAATTATTTTACTCAATTAAAAAATATGTTTAGATCTTACATTCTTACATATGAGACGCCGACACAACGTTGTTATATATGTATTTAAGGAGGCTGTAAAACTAGCATTCCTTAAACAAAAACAGTATAATAAAGCTTATTCCAGTGCATAAAATAACATGTTTACTGGGCTACACAAGTGTCGCCTCGTTCCAAGATTTTGTCGCCCAGTGGAGGTAGATGGTGCTGGCAAGTTTTTGGCAACAAAATCATTATTTTAAGTGATGTTCTTCAAAAATAAAAAATTTGGCGTCTTATAAATTATTATGCTTTTTAAGCTTTGTAAAAAGAACAAACAAAGGATTCGTTAAAGATAGAATTAATGATTCAATATCAAGTATGTATAGTGTAGCGATATGAACCATGCTGTCAATGCAGTGGTGTGTGTAACGTAGAATAAAATCGTTCTGCAATTTATTGTTTACTTTAAATATTTCGTTCTACCACAGTCTAAATACAATTCAAACAATATTATCTTAATTAGTTTTTATTAAAGATAAAATAAAACAAAAGCTTTGTTTCCAAACAAAATATTCTTACAAATATGTTAGGAAATCTCATTATGTAAAAATCTGAATAATACCAAAATAAGGCTTGATTTACGTTTTGAGGCTTCAAAGTATCAGATTATTTTAGGAAGAGTCTTAGATAATTAATTGAAATAGGGAGTTTCCGTTAGTTAATATCTCCTGAACTATGTGTACTCAACCCCCCCCCACTCCCGTTTATGTCGCCAAGTGAAAATCTGTTAAAAAATACTCTGGCTTATTCTGTTAACTCATTTCGGTTGACATTTTTTACTAGTAAATTTAAATAATTTGAAAGTTGTAACTAACAAGTTAATACTACTTTAAAATTACCTTCTGTAGTTTTAATTTAAACATTTTTTATCAAAAAAATTGGACTAAACATTAAACTTTTATAATTTATTCATTCCTCATTATTAAGACTTATGCTAATGTTATTGAAACAAGATGGATGAAGAAGTATTAATACCTGTGTATATAGAATTAAAAATCAAACGTACCGAATAATAAGTGGGTGGAGCCTTGCCATTTGAATCTTTCACTTTCAATCCATCTATTTGCAATTCTATCGTCCCAGTATCTACAGTATCTATCTTGAACAGAATAAATTGCATAATATCTTAGAGAATTACTACAATTAGCTTAGTACCACATTTTTTTCTATTTACTTAAAAACTATCTAATGATAACATGGTAAGCAGGTTAGGTGATATTCATCATTACCTACTCTAGAAAAGAAATTACAATTAATGCTATCTGAATGATATATATATATATATATATATATATATATATATATATATATATATATATATATATATACAAATATATATGAATGTGTGTCTGTCTGTCTATTTGTCCTTTATGCATTTCTACATCATTCATCCGATTGGCATGAGACGCCTCTTTTGGTGAGGAGAGTGCTCAATGAAGATACAGATATCATCCATTGCTTAGTGCAACAAATCATTTATTAGTATGCCTATTGGATCAACAGCTTGACATGACTTTTGAACCACAGAAGTTAAAGTTAAAAGTTGAAGATAACTTATTTTACCAGCGGTTAGGGCTAAGAAGCCCTCTCTAACACTTAACGTGGGGACCAGCGGCTTAACCTGACTTCTGTACTACGGGAGCAAAAATTATTAGTGGTCATATCAGGAATTGAACATAGGCTAGCTGTGTGGCAAGCCAACACCTTAGTCCCTTATCTACAATCACTCCTACAACACACTGTAAAACCTTCATGGTCACATAAAAAATTGAACCTTAGCATACATAGCAAGCCTCCCTTAGGGCTGCCCCAGTTACGGGCAGCACTGCTTGATCTATAATTAAATAAATCAGGAAACTGGGCTTTCATCAAATAGACTGAAATATACCTCAAAACACTAATATAAGTATATTATTTTTAAAAATTACTGTAAGTCAGAGATAAATAATAATGTATACAGAGTGTATCAAAAGTCGACATCCACATTTCACAGGCATATTTTATGGATTATTTCCAACAACAATTGTTAGGTATCATATCATATTTTTTGCTATTGATGTTTTGAGCTATTGATCTTTTAATTATTTTTAAATATTTGTATAGAGCAATCTTCTTTTAGACAGCAAATTCTGTGCATAGGACCATAAAACTTGTACACTACATAATATTTGGTATAAATTATTAAAAAGTACAGTTTTCAGAATTATTAAAATTAAAAAATCGTGTTGACACCTTTTTAGTTTAAATTTTCAATTTATGATTCCATCCACAATTTTAGGATATGTCCTAGAATATTAACTTCCTCATTGTACCTACAAACGTACAAAAATACTCTGTGATTAGGGAAACGTCTGTCAGGATACTCGACTCTTTACCCCCTTGCGGCAGCATGTGCATCCCATCACAATAACCATATAAAAAGTGCATGTCGGCATATTCCCGAGCATAATCATATCACAACTTAAAACAATTAACTATAAACATTCATATACAAAATAGAATATTTTTGAGAACAGAACACAGTAAACTGATACAAGAACAACTATGATAAATGAATTAAGGTATCAGTACTATCAATGCTATTTTATAATTAGTTTGGATGAAGTGAAGCTCAACAATAAAAGCTGATTTTAAACAAATCAGCTGATTTTCACCGTGTACCAATGTACTAAATGTGCAAAAGGAAAATAACTTGACTTACTATTTTATATCACTAAAAATAAATGGTTGTTTTGATGAAACGTGTTTTCTTTAATAATTTTATGTGTATTATTAAAATTAGACAATAATTAATTTGTTTACATCCTTATACTAACAAATTTTTCAATACATCTTGCCTAACAATTTTTGTTAGAAATAGTCCTGTGAAGTTTGGACGTCGACCTTTGAGACATCCTGTATATATAATGAAATGAAAATTGTCTTTATTAGGCGGAGTCTATATACTGGGTGTACCAAAAGTCTGAGGACAGCATGATATATTTTTAACCATTTCAGTTAAAGCATATATACTAAACTTAAAAACTACTTTTTAAAGCAAATATCAATTTTTTTCTATCATGCTAGGGACAGTCTACAAGGAATTAGAAGAAAATCTTATATTAGATCATAGGTTAGGATGTACATCATATTAAAGGTCTCCCTATAAGAAGAACACAATGCCACATATCAAAAGGAGTGCTCTAGCCAAAATGGCAATGGTTTAAAGCTGCAAACTTGAGTCTGATAAACAATTGATAAGTTTGTTGATCCATTTTAAATTCAGTCAGTTTCCTTATTCAAGCGTGTTTTATCAAGTTGTACTTACTGTCTTACCAGCCTCCTTATCACTTGTGATTGCAACCAACCACAAGTGATAAGGACAAGCTACTGGTTGTACACTAATCACTGGTGTTTGGATGAAATCCCATTTCTTGTCATTGTAGTTATCAGTTCTGTTAGATCCTATGTAGTGTTGGCAACAGTAATTAACTCACTTAAAATTTGTTCAGTGTCAAGAAAATAGTGTAATTATACAGTGCAAGACCAAAATGGCATTATCTGAAGTTGAAAGAATAAATGTACTGATTATAAGTGGATACTTCAACAATCGTACCAAGAGTTAGCCGACTTATTTAATGTTAAATTTAAAAACAGACCATCTATATAAAAAATATAGAGTTTACTCCACACTACGCTACTTTGAATGAGTTAGAAGTGTAAAAAATTGTCCATGCCTAGGTAGATCTAAAAAAACGACGTAATGATGTGCTATGATGTGCTTTAATCATTTGTTGAAGAAATTCGCTCTTCAGTTAGAATTATTGCTTCTGAGCATGATATAAGAAACACTTCTTTGGTTAGAATCTTAACACGTAACAATTACCACCCTTACGTGATACATCTTAAGCATAAACTATCTGACGATTTTGATCAACATATTGAATAGTGCGATACAATCATGCGAAAGTTGGATTCAGATAACAATTTTGTAAACAACGTAATTTTCACTGTCAAAGCAAGTATTTTGTTAAATGGAAATATCGCTGGATATAACAGTAGGTGATGCTGATCTAAACCCTCACTGGATGGTAGAGGCCCACTCCCAGCATCCCTAAAAGAACATGTGTGGTCAGGCATTGTGTAACAAAATATTATTGGTCCTTTTATTATTGGTGGAAATCTAAATGGTGAAATTTACCAAGACCATTATCCCAACCATCATGAATGTAGAAGGATTAAACTTGGATTCTGTTTAGTTCCAACATGATGTAGCGCCCCCTCATTATGCAGTAGTTGTACGTAATATTTTGAATCATACATTTTGAGAACGATGTATAGGTTGGAGAGGTCCAGTTGAATGTCCTGCTAGGTCACCTGATCTGTCACTGTTGGACTACTTTTTTGGAAGACTTTTTAAAAGCAAAGACTATCAAACCAAGCCAAATAACATATAACATAAACAATAGACAGAATGAAGATGCATGAAGCAGCAGGAATGTCTGTTGAGATGCTACAAAACATTATGAATGGCTACTACAATCTCCTAGCTCACTGTCAAAGTGCAAAGGGAAAACAGTTTGGGCATATATTGTAAAAAAGATAAGCTGGAAGAATAATTAGATCTAGAACTACTGAAAGTATTATTATTTCTTAAAATGCAGACAATCGTCTTCAGCCCCCTCCTTGACCATTTCCAAGTATGTTGGAAAATTTTCGACATACAGAAAATTTTCGAGTTCAATAGTGCAGTAATATTTTAAAAGTAATTTACTACAATATAATTCATACTATCTCATGTTTTATTTAATACTAGCTGTACCCGCCCGCTTCGCCGGTCATAATATTGAGTTTTGATTGTATCATTGAAATGTGCAGCAACCTTTCAGTTTACACAGTATCCAATTTAAACAGCTGATGTTTTGTGTAGTTTACTACTGTACTCAATTATTTTTAATTTTGAAAGTTTTGCTTACCACAATTTTACTCTATTTGTTTTTATTTAACAGCTGTTAATCAAATAAATCAATCAATTAATATAGCTTCACAAGAAATCGAAACATAAAAATATAAACAGTTTAAAAAATTAACACATGGTTTAATTTAATTTTGACATATTTAAAACCCACAGCTGATATTCTTTTTATATTTAACTTATTATACCTTCATGCATCCTGCTATTTGATTAAAATTGAAACTTTAGAAGTCCAAGGGACGGAGCCCTGAGGGATTAAAGAAACGGGAATAGGACAGAAACCTTCCCTGGGGTATATAGAACAACCAAGTTTCATGGCTATCGGCTGGACGGTTTGGTAGCACATAAAGGACAGACAAACAAACTCGTACATTGGATTTTATAGATATAGATAATATAATATTATTCTGACACAATTCTGCATACATTAATATAAAATAAATAGTAAAACTAGTAAATAATAAAACAAAACTACGACACAAGTGAAATTAAAAATTAAGTGTTTTATTATTTTTATTAAAATGTTTCAGCTACCGGTACCTTATAACTTTCAGTGCAATAAATTATAGAAACAAGTATTTATATACATACAGGCAGTGAGAACAAATTATATAAGAGTGTGGTAATCTGTTGTTGATTAAAGTAAATATCAAATCGTTAGGTTATTTACCCCTCTTGATTGGGTGCATGTTGGCATGTAACTTCCTTCATGACTAAAATAACTTGTAATTAACCTGTCATAGTAGAGAAACGTTATTGTACAGAAGCCAATTACAAATCTCCACTAATAAACACAATTTAATATTTAGTTATAGAGTAGTGCAAGGGTAAACATATAGTTTTCTTGATATAACTTAGACAACTACATAAATTTCTTTTAGAACAATAAAAAGTTTTGTAGTTTTGTTATTAAAAAGTTTTTACTAACAATAAAAAGTATTAATAGTAACATTAATCCTGTGAATCAGCCCTCAAGAACCACACAGAGTACAATATATTTGTGGGGAGATGCGTGGTTAGTACATTCTTAATCAGGATTCACTACTGAAGCCGTAACCACCAAAATGACGTACAATGCTAGGAAAACGCCAGGAGACACTTGAGGTACCATTTTTACCATCTATTACAAAATAATGTAACTCTTGAACAGTTCTTACCAAGTTTTTCTTGAGAGCTATTCTTACTCGGGTTTGTCATTTTCTTTTCATCTTCATCCACAAAAGTCTCATTTATAGCTGCCATCACTTCCCTAAAAACTAAATAAGAATTTGTTAAAAACAATTGAATAAAGAATGTTTTCAGTTCTGTTCATAATAATTATACAAGTAAGTTTTATAGAGGCAAAACAAATCTTGCTCAAGATAATATTGGTTAACTGAGAAATTAGTAGATATTAATACCATATGTGTACAGGGTGTCTTTTTTAAATGGGCCACCATTGTGATCTTGGAAACTATAAGTCTGACAAATAACTTTAAATGAGGAACCTTATCTTGCTTTTAAAGACAATTAAAAATACATATTTTAAATTTTTTTAAACGGCTGCCATTTCCCAATAAGGTGGTGCACTTTGTTTTTTCTTATGGAACATCCTGTATTTTATGATTTGTATCTAAAACAATCATAAAATACAGGATATTCCATAAGACAAAAACAAAGTTGACTGCCATACTGGAAAATGGCGGTCGTTTTTTAAAATTTGAAATATTTATTTTTAATTCTTTGTCAAAATAACTATAAATTGATAAATTTAAGATGATTTAAATCAATATAAAACCACTGCATTTACTTACACACATAAAAGTAATGTATCATGACTATACATATCATAAGAATTACAACAAGAGCAAATAATTAATTTTATGAACTCTCGAAGACAAGAAAACAATGTTTCAGGGCATTGATAAACACTTTTTTTCTCAAAAAGTAAAAATTATAAAATTTATAAAACTTGTAGAAAATATTCCTATAAACCGGGTATTAAAGTATAAATGCGATACATTAACGGGTTTCGAGTAATAACGGTGTAAATTTGATGTACATTGAAAACGAGTATTTTTTTTGGTATTTTTTTGTTCCATCTAAAATAAAAATTATTTAAACTTTTAATAACATTTAAAAATTCATATGTTGTAATGTATAGTTAAATGAGGAAAACAATGGTGTGATTAGATGTTTTCTAGGCCTCTTAGTTCCATAGATAACGACCATGCACATAATTTCTGCACCAACAGTAGTTACATAGTACACATAGTTGTGTCTTGCATATTATTTTATTTTGGCTCTTGCAGTTCAAATAATGTAACCGTTATGTTAACTTGATTTCATAGGCCTACTTGATGTTGTTCAGTCATACAAGTTGTAAAGTTTAAATATTGACGTAACCATATTACAGCTTATTTTACGAATGTTTATCTTTTATAATTGGGCCAGGTAGAAAGCGACCAGCGTGTTATATTTAGCGCTTGTAGGGGTTCCAGCGGCAGAAGGGAATCTTTCCACCACTGAGCTGCTTTACTTCACAGGCGTGACTAACTTCAGCCGTCACGTTCAACTTCCGCAACAGTGTTTGGTTAAAAAAAAAAACTGTAATGAACTGCTGAACAAATTTGTTAAATGCTATTTATTGGTTACATGCTCATTCTTTGTGTTATTGCTATTATTAAATTGTTTTTAGAATTCTAAATAATTATTTTATTTAATCGTTCTAAGCTTGATTCGTTGGTGTCAATCAAACTAACCAATGGTCACTGCTGCTAAGAATTGGGTGGATCTTGCTATTGCGCTGTCAGCTTGCGGCCTAACGCTCTGGTTGCCATGACAACTTTTTAACGTAATTACTCAGTGGGGGAAGAGTAGTTCTATGACTCTCTTGCACTACTCTTTGCATCTCACTCGCACAAGTGTGTTGAAAAGTTTGCTTTCTAAGCGGCGTATGAATAGTTTATCTTTTAATGATATGACTAAATCTAGACATAACTTTTGTTTTTAGTAACTGTTTATTATCACAATGAATTGGTGATAATACAATTCATTATCACATTGTTGGTGATAATACAACAGGGTTAACAATAAAATTGGTTATTCTAAATGGCTCATTCAATGTCCAAGTTCAAATGTACAATTTGACCAACCCTCTGAAGTGCCTGACATTGTCCTAGCTAGACAGTGTTACCACCTGACACGAACTGAAAACAAACGGTATCAAGACATAAACAACAGTGAAATGTACGGTACATCACGGTTGTCTAAGGAATAATTGACAAGCAAGCGTGTAACGATCGTGCCATGCCGTTTTTCTCAAATACATGTTAAACGATAAGATAGGGGTAACCGTGCAGTGCAAAGTGCTACATGATTATTTCAGAATATATTAAAGTTTTATTCGGTAAACTATAGTTGATTACAATTATCTTTGTTATTTGATTCATTAGATATTTTTTATATCTAAGCTAATAAAATACTTAATAAAAATACTTGTTAATTGATAAAATAATATATAGGTAACAAAACTTTATTTTTCAAAAGAAAATCTATTTAGTACATTATCAACAAATTAAACTATTATCACTACAGACTGAATATAGTTTTTTAATCTAATTATTTAGTACTACTTCTGATAAGATTTCTTGTTTTTGTGTTGGGTGGTTTATATACCTGATGGCAAATAATACCACAGGAACAACAACTTATTTATTTATTCTTAAGACACCAATTATCAAGAAAGGCGAATATGAATTTCTAATAAGTAAGATAGGTGTAGATGAGTGAATGTAATCATTGTTACAAACTAAATTCCTTAGAATGTGTCATAATTTAATACCCCAATGACAAATGAACTGCGGTGGTTATCAGCTGATCCCTTTCAAAATGTGTTATGACTCTGATTGGGATCAATCTGAGAACCTTACGCTTATGAAGTTGGGCTTTTTCTGATTCTATGCTATTTGTGGCGTTCCTTATAAGTTAAACCGAGTTATTGCTGCATTGGTAAAAGTTTATGTCACTTGCGACCCACTGAAGACTAACATAATAATTACATCCAACTCTTCCTTGGCAGTAGATAATAATTTTATTTTTATACTTATAGCTTCCACATGCACATACTTACAAGATACATTATATCACAAGAAAGTCAACACTGGTCTTGTAACTTAAATTTAATTATAATTTTTAAACCTTCTTCATTATATCATTTATGTACATTAATGTCAGATTTCAACTACTCCTATTAATTATTACATTTAAAACTAACTAATGTAAACATATCTTTTTATTTTTAAAGCTCTTCTTAATGGAAAATTATATAATTTTTAGAAATGAACTTCAATATTCTAATAATTTAAAATTTATTAAATGAGGCCTTTAATTTAATAAGATTTAAATTAATGGAATGTTGAAGTTCATTTCTATAAATTATATGTTTTTATGTTGACATTAAAAAAATGTTTATCACTGGACAGCTTTTAGTTCAGCTTACTATTAAATTAATAATATTATAAGCTTCTGTGTCAATACATTGACAATCTCTTGTTTATATCTTCAGTTTCCAAACAATTTGAACTATCAGTACTTTCATTATCAGTATTTGTGTATATATTTAGATTTAATTATGTTCAATTTAGCAGGGATATAAGCATGCATACATTTTCTTTTTTGAGTAATCATGTTTGAAATAATATTCCAAACCATTGTATTTTCCTCTCTTTATTTTACCAAGTGAACTAAAGAGTTTATTTAGAAGTATAAAATGATAGCTGCTTTGTCAAAATTAATTGTTTAACTAAGGTTACAAGATTCCCTTTCATGAACTCAAGAGATAGAATAATTGTTTGAGAATAAAAAAACACTAAATTGCTATTGTGTAATGTATAGAATAATAGACAAATAAAATGATTGTTCATTTTATAATATTAAGAATTAGCCATATTCAAATAGGACAACATAATAAAAGTTTACGTGCCTAGAATATAGTATTTGTTGGCCAATATATTTTTAGCTAAACCACTGAAATTTAATATTGAATTACTTGGATATAGTACTATATAAAAATTACTGATTATAAGTTTATCCTACAGCAAAGCACGGCAAACGGCTTGCAACATAAATAACCATAAAACACGAACCACTTCCTTCCATAAACGACTCAATTCCTTAATTCTTGTTAACTCTTAATCTTTCTGTAGGACGTAAGCCTATTCTTAGAAGTAATCCCTGTCATTATAATACGAAGATTTGGATAAGTTTGTTTAAATTTGAACATCCGGTTGAAAGTATCTTGTTTAAATCTTCAGCTTTAATTTTTAAATGTCCAGTAACTCATAACCGATGTTGGATAAGTTTAGAGTTTCGATGTTGAAAAATAATCATAATTATCTTTGTAAATATTACAAACTAATTACAAAAATCTTATAAAAATATATTTAAAGTCCATTTGTTAACGTTACAGACGTTCCCTTCCATCATATCAAGTGATTTTTTTCTAACTACAACCAACACTGAATGCAGAAATACATTATTCTGAAATTTAAGAATTTCAATAATTTATAGTTAACACAATAACTCCAAAAAATTAAGTCTGGACCACACGTGACAGTCCGCCTGTCTTCCACATCATCCCAAAGCCATAAATTCAATAAAGAGAGTCAGTTTAAGTCAGGCTGCAAATGTTAGAAAAAATCTGGTTTGTCGCAAATGGGAGGGCTGCAAATAGGAGCACATCGTTTTAATCAACGCTACCGATCAATAACATCTTTAATGTTTTGGGCCACTTGCTAGCCTAGTGGTTGGCACCTCTGACTGCAATGACGTAATATGTTAAAATCCTAGGAGGCCCAATAAAATTTAGCGGGATGGGTTTGAACAGGATTCCTATCACTACGTTCAAATAAATAATTGGTTCCAAAGAATTGGCACAAACTTTCGCCCATATTAAACACTAAATAATCAAAACTTTGAAAATTACCAGTTTGATTCCCAAATATGTTTTTTTGCGATAGCTAAAAAAAAACTAGTCAAGTTAGAGACGCCGTTTTTACTAAAATATTTTAAATTGTAATTCACATCTTTCCTGAAAATTTAATCAACCTCGTCTGATCCGTGGAGATATTGGCTGAATACACCTACATAGGCCTACCAAATTTCATAAAAATCGATCCTTCCGTTTGGTCTCCAGTGAAGTGCGGGTGCGCCACACACACACAGATAGACACACATACGGACAGATATCAAAAATATTTTTAACAAAAACCCTTTTTTTATTCAGGGGACCCTAGAATGGATTTTTAAACCAAATTATAAACATTTTTTTTGACGATCACAATACTTTCTCTATGCTAACGCATATGGGAGAAAGTAAAAGTAGAAATACCACTGATTTAAAAAGGCGCCAAAGAACTATCTAATAAAGTAAATACGTCAATGAACAGTCTCAATTACCTATTGTGATAACCTCTTATAGCCTATTGTGATGAATATAACTGAGTACCCACTTGCCACACTTAGATCATCAGTATTACCTGCATTCATGTATTACTGGTATGTAATTGGGAGGGACTTACTGGAAATCCAATCTCCTTCGTTATAAAAGAGACAGTTTCCATGTATCCGCAGCGGCCATACAATCAGTAATCATATCTAAGATTTACGTAGGCCCACCTCATCATTATTAGCCACAAATCTCCGATCTCTACTGATGACTTAACGAGCCCCCTCCCCCTTCTCCACTTGTACATGCATTTATGTAACCCACCCCTACACGTACAGTGGTAGTGACCCACCCCTTCACGTTCAGTGGTAGTGGATCTTCATCGTTATTCAGGTCTAGGATATTCACACTTCTCGGGGTATCTGTTATTATCGCAGACTGTTTACAATCGGATGTATTTCCAGCCGTAAGACGCTGACGTGTCAGAAGCAGGACGCGATCGTTATTGTATTGACAGTAATTACCAAGTAATTATACGCTTTGTCATTGGGTAGATACACTTTAACTATAGTTTTATTTAAAACCCTCTTAGTTTACAGCCCTCCAGTCTTTGAATTAACGGCAGTGTAGTGTCTAAACAAAATCAAAGAAAGGTCCAAATATGAATACACCCTATTTACTGTCGGCGCAGAAATTATGTGCACCCGAGTTTGAAGGTTGTTTACTAAGAAACTAACACTCCAATCGTACCATTGTTTTTCTTATTTGATTGTGCGTTATAATCCTTTTATTTCCTTTAAGGTTTAATAATTTTTATTCCAGTTGGAATGGAAAAGTACCGGAATTTTAACTAGTTGTCACTGCACATCAAATTTACACAGATATTACTCAAAAACCCGACAATATATCACATTTTAATAAGTGGTTTATGGGAATGTTTCCTATAAGTTTGATAGATTTAAGAATTTTATCTTTCCAAGAAAAAATGTTCTTATAAATTTCCTGAAACATTGTTTTCTTGACTTTTAGAGGTCGTAAAATTAATTAATTGGTCTTGTTGTAATCCTTATTACATGTATAGTTACGATACATTATTTTAATATGTGTAAGTAAATGCAGTGACTTTATATCAATTTTAATCAATATAATTTTATCAATTTAACGCTATTTTTAATTGATTAGAATTTATGTAAAATTACTTCATTTGGTTACACATATGAAAATAATATAACATAACATCGCAATTAATTAATTTTACGACCTCTAAAAGCCAAGAAAACACTGTTTCAGGACATTTTATAGAACCTTTTTTCCTTAAAAGATAATGTTCTAAAATCTATAAAACTTATAAGAAACTTTCCTGTAAACCACTTATTAAAATATAATAAAAATGTGATACATTGTCAGGTTTTGAGTAATAACTGTGTAGGCCTAAATTTGATGTACAATGTAAACTAATTAAAATTCCGGTACTTTTTCTTCCCAACTATTGTAAAAATTATTAAACCTTATAAGAAAATTTAAAAATTCATAAGTCATAACAATGGTGTGATTGGAGTTTTCATAGGCCTCTTAGTTTCTTAGTAAACAACCTTCAATCTCGGGTGCACACAATTTCTGCGCCGATAGAAGTTGTCTGTCACTAGGTATATTAAACACGTTTTTTAATCGATCCACTAGGAGATGTACATTGAACGATTGCAACACGGGTACGATTTTAAACGAGTAGCACCCAGTGGTTCTGGAACCTCGACAGTACCGTGCCGTATTACGGTTCAAGTGGGTCACGGGACCAAATGAGCGCTTTCAATCGTACGAAAGTTGTGCGCTTGGTTTGGTTTCTATTGTTTTCAGGTGCGCTTTCCTTCAAAAAATGGAAGCAAGTGGTGCTGAAATTTCGATTATTTGAATGTTATGACCTACTTATAAATGATTACTTAACTACTTGATGTAATTGATGTTATACGTTATTATCTTGTCTCCCCGAGATGGTTTCTCACCAACAAATTGTCTTACCGACAAGTGTTTTCATTGCCAATGGGTGTTACCGACAAGGTCAAGGTTACCCGCCGACAAAGTCTCTCGTCGAAGAGATGGCTCCACATTAACTCATCGACTTACCGAAAAGGTGTCTCCCCGAGATGGTTTCTCACCAACAAGGTGTCTTACCCACAAGTTTTTTCACTGACAATGGGCCTTACTGACAAGGATTCTCACCGACAAGGTCAAGGATACCCGCCGACAAGGTCTCTCGTCGAAGAGGTGTCTCCACTATAACTCATCGACTTACCGACAAGGCGTCTCCCCGAGCTGGGTTCTCACTAACAAGGTGTCTTACCGACAAGCGTTTTCACTGACAATGGGTCTTACTGACAAAGATTCTCACCGACAAGGTCAAGGTTACCCGCCGACAAGGTGGAATCTCCTCGACAGAAACGCAACAAGCTCTCTCCTCGGTTGTAGGCGTCTGGGTATTTCCCATTAAGTCGGTGAACACATCCCTGCCCACAACAGGAAAACTGAAATGCCAACATCCTCAAATACTAAACTAAACTCAATCATGTGAGTTTTCTCATTTCAAGACATTTCCGTTGTATGTACAACCAATATTGTCAATCATTTTTGCAATCAAACCAATCCATCAGTCAATAAATAATAATTTGTAAAACATACCCAGAACTTTCAATCTCATTTTGTCAACTAAGAAAAGCCTAAATATTTTGCTAAAGATAAAACTAGATATTGTGATAGTCAATGTTTAAAACTCAACATGTTAGGAGTATATTAGCTTAAGAAATTGCTAACTAATTACTTGGCAATAAATTAAACGAAATTCGCATTACCAGGCACACTGAATTAAATCCTTATTACGATATAAAATAAATTTAACAGTTGATAGGTGAAAACCCCTGTGGCCGATATGACTACTCAACGATTTTAATCATTTGGGAATTTTTAATGAAACAAAAAGTAAACCTAATAAAGTATAAATACTGGCAAAATTTAAACATTACTTGGGTTTTTGGAAAAATCTTCACCTTAAACAGTCTTAAAAAGTGAAAGTTTTAATTGTACAGCTCATCTGTTACAGCAACTGTTGCTTTATAATAAATATCGTACTAAACAAGTTACTTTTCTAAATTTAACGAATCTGAGATTAATTATGTAAATAAATGTTTTAAATGTATCATTTTTACAACAATGGTATATAAAATACCTGATCTGTCAACAGGTCATGACGAATATCCAAGAGATCCGGTCTCACAGCACACCTGAGAGAGACTAACAGGTCTGTCTGTCAGGTTGGTCCACCTGCCTGCGGCACAACTGCGCGTGTTGGAGATAACACACAGCTGAGTGGCCAAGTGTCAATTTGGCACGGATTCTTACGTAATGCCAACCTTCACCCAGGTGGGGAAGGCACGTCATGTGGTTCTGTCACTTTTCAATTTTCCTCGTTTTGGTTTTCCTGGTTCCACTACATTTATAAATATAATGATGATAAATTTATGTTCTCAGGAATAATTCGACTCTCATGGGTCGTTCTGGGGCATTTCCTTGACTAGTGTAACATTCTGAACAAGATCGTATGGTTATTATTTGAATTTAAAAACAAACAATAACAGTGGTATTGACCCACCCGCCCACACATACACGTACAGTGGTGATGACCCAACCGCCCACCCCTACACGTACTGTGGTAGTGACCCACTCACCCAGCCCTACACGTACAGTGGTAATGAATATGTTGATACTACAGTGTGTGTATGGGTGTGCGGGTGGGTCAATACCATTGTACGTGTATGGGTAGGTGGGTGGGTCAATAACATTGTATGTCTATGGTGGGCATGTGGGTCAATAACATTGAACGTGTATGGGTGGGCGGGTGGGTCAGTGCCAATGTACGTGTATAGGTAGGCGGATGGGTCAATGTATGGGGTACGTATATGGGTGGGTGGGAGAGCCATTAGTACTGTACATGTATGGGAGGGTCATTAATAATGTACATGTATGGCTGGGTGAGAGGGCCATTACTACTGTATAGTACAATTTTTTTAACCGAAGACTCGGCTGTGCACAACAATATTAAAATATTGTACTAAATGCTTGTTTAAACTGTAATACAGTACGTTGCGATAGATATACAAATATTTCGTAATAAATTATTTCATGCAACCTTTCATTAAAATAAGTACCACAGTACGTGTATTGGTGGGCGGATGGGTCAGTACCACAGTACGTGTATGGGTGGGCGGGTGGGGTTTACAGTACTTTTTATCAATGCCACTGTACGTGTATGGGTGGGTGGGTGGGTCAATACCACTGTACGTGTATGGGTGGGCGGGTGGGTCAGTAACATTGTATGTGTATGGGTGGGCAGGTGGGACAATACCACTGTACGTGTATAGGTGGGCGGGTGGGTCAGTAACTTTGTATGTGTATGGGCGGGTGGGTGGGTCAGTAATATTGTGTGTATGGGTGGATGGCTTGCGGATGATCTTGTAGATTGCATTTTTACTTTCGCATTAAGAATAACATCCTTAAATGGGGTGGCCCAACAGTCATTACCCATCGGAAAGGTGCAAAGGAACTTTTCGGATAGTTATTGATATGAACACACGAGTGTACTAGTAGTCAATAAAACATCTGTTTGAATGAAATAAGTACCAGCTGTGTTTCATGAACATTATTGTTTCTAACCTATGCCTGTTGTGGAGCAAGTTCTACATGTCGGATAGAGAAACTTTTCTTTTTATATATTTTTTCTTAATACTTCTTCTGTATATATTCTACAGAACATTATTCATGCTTAATTTTTACTTGACAATCACCTAAATATCTGTGTTATTTTCTTCAATAAACAAATTAAGTGCCATTCCAAATTTTTTAGGTGTCTCAGATTTTAATATTTTTTAATCAGGCAGATACAAAAATATATACACCTACAATTTATATTGTGTCAGTAACAATGTACTTGTATGGGTAGTTGGGTGGATCAATACCACTGTGCAATCATCCACTGATGATTGTATGAACAATTGAAGCTTACTAGTTCATATCAACTCACCACTCCGATACACCTAAATTAAGTGTACTTTTAAAATCTTAGCACATGTTTTACGTAATATCTTATGTAAAAACAGCATAACTAATATTCCTGACCTTTTCTCTAAGTAGACACCAAACTTTTATACTACATAGTGTGATGCCATTCTCTGAAATCTTATAAAAAATAAATTATTATATTCTGATCACCCGTTTGAGTAGTTATTCTTACTATATTTTCATGTACTAGTAAACAATTTTATACAGAAAAAAGCTGTATATTTGACCTTGAGTGGCATAGACCTTTAATACAGAGTGTGATAGATTAAGAATGGGTTGATTGCTCCATATGATAACACTTCTGAACACAATGTCTCACCCATTTGATAGTTAAAAATGCCTGAATTTTAATTGATGTACAAAATACAAATTTTCTTAACATTGAAAACAAAATAGGAATCATGCCATCAAAGCAAAACATTATTAATAATAATAATATAATACTCTAATTTTGGTAAACTGGAGGAGGAGTACTAAGGTAAGATAAAAAAAAAATCTAATTAGCTCTCTCGTTTGCATGAAATAGAAAACAAGATACATAAAACGGTACTTTCTTTCCACCCTTAAAAGCTCTGTTTATAATAAAAGTACGGAGATTTATGTTCCAAGTTCCATCACTCCTGTAGAAACAGACCAATGATCCAAGATGAACATTGTTGCAAAAGCTTGAGACAATTTTAAGTTAAGTGAGACAAGTTTTAAGTTAAGTTGAGACAAAGTTAAGTGTTGATAATAATTTTAAACAGTTGAAACGACTATAATCTGTAGTAGAAGATAATGTTTGTCACATGAGACAGATAAACATTTCTTACTCCATTAAGTGTATCAGTTATCAGTGTACTAGTAAAGTACTGAGTTAAGTCTCTCATTATATAAATACCTGATTGACTGATTTATTTCATGCGTAGTTCCAGATACCTAACTCGGCAACAATTGTAATGCACATTTGTTTTTAAATAAAGCTGCAGAAACATTGAATGTTTCATTCTGATGGTACATTTTTTATGTGAAACTGCAATTTAAAATCCTAGAAAAACATAAATATAAATTGGAATTGATTATTTTGTTTAATTCATAGTAGAGTATAAAAACTCTCCATGTTATGTTTTAATTGATGTGTGTCAGTAATTTGTTTGTATTTATATTTATTAATGTTGATAACTAGTCCTGAAGCAGAGTATTGATAGTTTGTTTTATTTTAC
Source organism: Stictocephala bisonia (assembly GCA_035578905.1). Taxonomy (NCBI): domain Eukaryota; kingdom Metazoa; phylum Arthropoda; class Insecta; order Hemiptera; family Membracidae; genus Stictocephala; species Stictocephala bisonia. The sequence continues at coordinate 23,651 of JAQJVL010002597.1, forward strand.
TGTTTATTCCTACTTATATTAAACAAACACATCAACCGTTGAATGTTTCTGACACTAAACAGTCACTCAATTGTACTATTGGTATTATTTATTTTATTGTTATTATTTGACTCTTTACTGAGTCTAGTTCTAAGCTTGATACAAAATTAAATATTATATGTTTGTACTATGCACACAAATTTTGTTTCTATCTCTAATTCCATATTGACACAAGTCCTTGTTCCAGACGAGTTGACCGTGAACTACAGAATGATTGTGATCATAAATGAAGTAAAAATCTGCAAGACAAGCTGTATGAATGTGTTTTAATGTGATTAAGATTCAATTTTGAGAAAATTCGTAACTATTTAAAACATTCTAGTACTTAGCCTATCAGGTTTGTATTTACAGGTGGTGTAAGAAATTATGACACAGTAAGTCGATTTTATGATATCAAGAGATATAACATGAATGCTAGTTTCTGAGGGACAAAATGTCTGCAGAACCCTTGGAACAAACATTATTGATGTGATCATCCTAGGTCAACTCTCGATGAAGATACAATTCTAGTAACTTTATTTTATTTTATTTTTTATTTATTTTTTTTATTTTAATTTCCAACGATAGTGTCATTTACAATTGTGTGGGTACACATAAAAACAATAACTTACAATAAACATACGAGTGCAATAGATACATTATATAACAGATTAATACATATAATATAGTATATATTAATAGACAACATTCAATAATCAATACAAAACATGCAGATATCTACAGATAATGAACTTGATACAGTGGTTGCATTACAGGTGTATAGAGAAGATGGAGTAGAAATGGGGATCAGAGGAACCAATTATTTGTGTGGTCGGGTAAAGAAGATGGAGAAGATTTAGAAGGAAAATAGTGGATTGATTTATTGTCGAAGTAGACGAGGTTGAAGTGTGAATAGTTTTATCCTGAATGATCCAAGAGAATCGTGGAAAAAGTCCACATTGCAAGCGACAAGATTGCCCATCTCCTATAATCTACTCATTGGGGCATTTTTGAGGTAGTTTGTTTTGTGGTGTTGATAGGCAAATATATCCTGTGATCTTGTTCTGACAGGAGTCCTCAGGTTGACTTTTACCAATAATTCTGGGCAATCGACAGTTCCTCTAATGAGTTTGAACAGAAATACCAAGTCAACAATGTGTCGACGAAGTTGAAGAGGGTGAAGGTTAAACATCTGCTCTAGAAATCGGGCTGAAGTAGTTGGCCAGCTTTGAAGTACAGTTGTAAAACAAATCTCCTTTGAATTTCCTGTAAGCGGGTCGACAGGTATGAGGCGCTGATGAGGCGTCCATACAACAGAGGCATATTCAAGGAGCTGTCGAATAAGAGCCTTGTTCGAAAACACCAAGGATGCCGCTGATAAGCCTGATCTTAATGTTCTATACAGCAAACCCAGAAGTCTTGAAGTGCGGGAGCAGATGTGATCAATGTGTTGGTTGGGCGTTAAGGTTGAGCTGAACCACACCCCAAGATCTTTGATAACCTCACAGCAATTCATCTCTGCTCCATCAATCCTGTAGGCTATAATGGACTGCAGCTTCTTGAGTAAGTGACGACCTTGCATTTTGAAACGTTTAAGAGCATAGCATTAGAGGAACACCATTTAGTGATGTTATCAAGTGAGAGTTGCAGGCTTATTTATATTTTATGTATATTTATATATACTTTTATTTACATTCCTCTATTAGTAAATAAAATACTCAATAGTTTCCTTTAATTTGAACATAATTTAATTTGAAACTCTGATAAGTTGAGAAGTGTTGATTTGATTATAGGAAAATTGAATCAGAAACTAATTATCCTATGTTTAAATATTTTTGTTTAGTTATCAATTAATTATAATCATAGCTATACTATTATATGAACTGGTTTCTCTTTACTTTCTCCCATATGCTTTAGCATAGAGAAAGTATTGTGATCGTCCAAAAAATATTTGTTTACAAGTTAACGATTTTGATTAAATTTTCAGGAAAGATGTGAATTACAATTTAAAAAGTTGTAGTAAAAACTGCATTTTTCTAACTTGAGTATTTTTTTAGTTATAACAATTTTTGTACAGGCAAAAATATTTTAAAATGCAATTTTTTCAAGCTTTATTCTAACGATTTTAATTAAATGTTCATTATTTAAACAATCTGACATAACAAAGGGCAAGGGAGAAAGTTTGTACCAGTTACCTGGTACCAACTATTTTTATGACCTTGGCACTCAACTTTCCTAGATTAATAAGCATCTTCAAATTAAAAATGTGTTTTATGTTAATTCGACTAAAATATTATAAAGTATTTTCAGTAATGAAATGTCTATGAATAATTTCTATTGTCTTTTTTACAATTTCTTGGCCAACAACGCTGAAAATTAATAAAAAAAATTATTAATTAATCAATGTTCTCCCTTAGTTAGTATTTGACATTGGTTGTTAAATGGTCTCAATCAATTAAAGCGTTGTTTCATACTTAAGAAGGTGTTTATCTGTGTCTAAGTCTGCAGTCATAAATGCTTTAAAGGTTTTTAGGTTTTTATGAGGGCAGTTAAAGGTTCATTTGCGAAAGAAATCCATGGCTTAATTAATATGATTATAAGCTACCTAATTAATATGATGACAATAAGCTATCATTTAATACTGGTACTCATTCACACAACTGTTCTATAACATGATTTTTTTTTTTTTTAAATGAGCTACTGTAGTAAAGAATGGTATATATTGTAAACTGAATTAAAAAGAAATGTGAAATTCTGATTGTCTTTAATGCCACATTATTAAGTAACGATATGCTAAAATCTTTTAATCTAAAAGATCTAAAATAATAACTCCTCTGAAGCCAGGTAAAGAAACAGAAAGAGTGGAGAGCTATTGCCTATACATCTAATATATATATATATATATATATATATATATATATATATATATATATATATTGTATGGTTTGTTGTTAGCTACCATTAATTAATTTAAAAAATCTGTGATAAATATTTGGATAAAGATCCAATAAGAATAAAAATATAAAGTGATCCCCTGCCATAAACCTAAGTGGAGGATTTTGTTGTTCTCGCCCACAGCTTATCTTTGAAGCCGTACTACTTTCCCTTCTTCTTTGTCCAGTAGACCCACCATGGGCATGAGATCGGTCTACATCTGATGAACTCCGGCGCTTGCCACTGCCAATGTATATAAAAAAGGTTTTGTGATAGTGTGATGAAACTAAAACACTTATTTATCAGAAACGTTTTAAGTCTATTTTTTTTATTTTTTTAGATTATTTTATGTATTTTTAAGTCATAAAGAGAATAAATAGTTAGTTTCCCATAAACTCAGTTTTGTTTCAAAAAGTTTTAAGTTATGCTTTGTAGAGGGATTAATAGATCTATTTCTGGTGTTGTGGATATGTTGATGGGAAGGTAGCAAGTGGTTCTCCAATAGACAATTGTTTATTACATATTCATATGGAACAGTGATAGGTTCATATTTTTTAAACAAATAAATACATAAGTGAAGTTAACAGTGGTTTTTTGGTTGTCGTTCCACTATGGTCTCAAGTTCTGTTGTCATTTGTTTGTAAATTCTTGTAGGGTGTAGACTGGCTTGTTAGCTAAGAAGTAATGCAGGCTTCTTTTTAAGGCAGCTCCTCTAAGTTGTTTTATCACAGTTGGTAGGTGGTTCCACCGCTTGCGTCTGATGTATGATGTTTTTTTTTCATACAGTGATTTGCGGTGTATTGGAAATATATAGTCCCTCGAGATCCATGTATTATAATGGTGAAAGTCTTTTCCAGTTTCCAGGTTTAGCTTGTCTATATAAGTAACTACTTCTAAGATATATAGTGCTGTGACTGTCAATATCCCCAGAGTTTGAAAGCTTGCCTGCAACTTTCTTGCGGTTTCAGTTCAATGAGAGTTCTTATGGCTTTTTTTTAAGTGTTAGAACTCTTTTGACATTGCCAGTTGATGATCCAACCCACACAGCAATTCCATATCTCATAGGGATTCTATTTGAGCATGATATGCCATTTTTGCCTCTTCCTGAGTCCCAATCCATTCTCTTTCAGGCAAACACTCCAGTGCTGATTTTGTATGTAGTTTGTTTATATGATCAGTCCACAGAAGCTTGTTGTCAATGGTTACACCCAGAAGCGTAGCAGAATTTTCCATTGACACGTTGGGTGTCTAAATAATTTAATCTTTTTTCTTGTTGAAATTTATCTGAGTTGTTTTGGATTCGTTCATGGCTAAATCGTTTCTTTTGCAGTAGATGAGAGCCTTCTGAAGGGAGTTTGTGACTGCCGTGAATGTTCCCTCAGCAGTATAATTTCTAATTAATAATGTTATGTCATCAGCATATACATAAAACAAGTGGTGTGCTGATCGTGGATGTGCCTAGGGAAGTCATTTACGAACAGTACGAAAAGAATTGGGCCTAGGACAGACCCTTGAGGGACTCCCCAGTTGATAGGCAGTGGGAGGGATCTGTGAATAGTTGTCACACCGTGACTTGTGTTTTGCACTTCTGCTATTTGTGACCGGCCTGTTAAATAGCTGGAAAACCAGTCCTTTGCTTAGTTTTGTATTCCCAGTTTTGTTAGTTTTTCTGCAACTATGTCATGTCCTAGGCAGTCGAACGCCTTGCTATAATCAAGTAGGAGGGCAGTGATTTATCTCTAGAACTTAACAGATTACTCTAAGGTATATAATGATTGCACTGTTGAAATGTTTAAATCTTTAAAAAGTTGCTTACAGGACAAATCAGATTTTAGTTTAAAAATGCTTCTGACTGCTCTCTTTTGGAGCAAGAATATTTTATTTGAATTCTGTTTCCTAGACGCTCCACAAAGCATTATGGAATAGCTAATACGACTCTAATCAGACTAAAATAAACCATGTTATAAAGGTTAGTACTAAACGAGCAACAAATTGGTAGCTGTACTGTCACGAACTTATGATTTCACACCTGCGGTAGCTACCACACAAAGTACCGGTAGCTCTTATAATTGTCTGCTATGAAGAGTCTGACTATCATCTATGTTTAAGAGAAAAAAATGACAGCATCCCTTATGAACAAACATTGTTCAGAAACAAATTAGCCAGTCAGGTTTCTGGGTCCATTACACTAACAAATTGATTTTAATTAATTTTAAAACAGCTTTTGAATTTTGAATAGACATAATTCCACATGATCTAATACCTCATATACTAAATATTATTTTGTAACAAACATTATCATGGTGTTTTTTATTTATTTTTCTCTAAGATTGCTCAACAACTCGATTACTGTATAATGCATTCTAATTGTTCGTTAGTTCAGGAATAAGAATGAGGGAAAACCTTACTGTTGGTTTCCTTTGAACTTGGCGATAAAAAATTACATTTTCTTATACAACTATCCAATTAACAGACTTAATAAGGCAGACCCGTGTGCTGTGACCGGTATATAATATCTCTTTCAGATATTTAACATGTAGCTGTACTTTTTATACTTCAAATATTCTGAAAGTATTGATTAAGGAAAGTCTGAAGTTATCTAGTTACAAATTCAATTAATACATTGTATGTAGCAGATTCAATAAAGCTTAACAAATATATTGTAATTAATTTTTAGTGAAAATACAGTAGATTGAAGCTATCCCACCATGAATTTTCAATATATCTTTATGAAAGTTATAAATATGTTTAAAATGAATTTAGTTGTAATAATTAAACAGTGGGGTATGAAGATCAGTGATCTTGATTAATAGTGAATGAGTTATAAGAGTAAAGACAGTTATTCACATAAATTTACATAATGTCACATATTTACATGGAATAAAACAGTTTATTGGAACAATTTTACATTTTTTGTGACCTCGCTGAGTAAAAAACATACTTGTCAGCGAGGTCCAACAGTAACTACAATTTGTATTTAGCAGTCTAATATTCTAGATATATTTCTTACACAAACTATATAAACTGCATCATACATAATGTTAGAACTTAAATGAAGAAGCAATTTTAACTTTATAAAAAAACAGATAGTTCTTTTATTTTTAGTTAATTTAAATAGTGTGGCAAGGTTGTAGGCAGTTGTAACAACATCATTTTCAATCGAGATGGACTAGTTGTTAGTTCGAAGATCTTAGTAGTGGGGTAAGTTTAAGAACGTTGAGTTTATTCTCTGTCATCCACTCTAATGGAACTGTATGTCAATAATTACAGCGAACTGAGTTGATGTCATATAATTGTCTTCATTTTTTTGAAGTAATTATTGACATACAGTTCCATTAGAGTGGATGACGAAGAATAAACTCAACGTTCTTAAACTTACTCCACTACTAAGATCTTCGGACTAACAACTAGTCCATCTCGATTCAAACACAGGTGATCCGCCTATGATCGAAAGCATCTTGCGCTACTTCGCGCAACTGACGAGAGACAGACATCTCGAAACGCAAATAATTGATGAATCGGGTCATCTGATCCCTTTCCACCTAACGACATGAGGTGGTGACAGCCGTGCATTCACACTCCATTCATACTAAAATAAGTGCTTCATACATTCAACATTGTAGCGCTGTAACCATACTGACCTGGTTAAAAATGGTTTTTGGACTCACGAGCATTTTACTCGCTACCAGGAGAGGAAGAACCTCTAACCAATGGTCGCTAAGACATCAATTATTACACATGATTGCAGTTTTCCGTATGACACAAGTCTACGGGTTACTCTGCGTTAACAAAAGTAAACCGCCCCTTGTAGGTACTGCTAAGGTGCCAACTGACAACAGTTGGTTGCTATGCATTAGGCCACACCGAAAGGATATTGGTACGTGGACCAGATGGTCTCCATGTGTGCTGTTTCGACGTTGTTTTCATCTCATCAGGTGTAAATAGGTGAGAGTTTCCTACTCACCATTACACTACAGCGAACTGAGTTGATGTCGTATAATTCTCTTCATTTTCTTGAAGTAATTATTGACATACAGTTCCATTAGAGTGGATGACAGAGAATAAACTCAATGTTCTTCAACATCATTTTCAATTGTGGTCGTGAGAGACGGTGAGACTTATAGTGTTTCAAGCTTGACATCACAAAAATCCAGTCACTAAGCCTAGTTGCATACTTGAGCATTCAGCCTCTTAGGCACCCACAATCCTTGGAGAAGGGTCTGTTCTGGTTCTTACATAACTTTCTTCCTGTTCTGTCCTTCCTGCATGATAGTTCATATCATTTGACATGGACTTGTCTGCAGAATATAACTCTCCAACAAATTAGTTCTATGTATCAAAAAATTTATTATTGCAGGAAAATGTTTCCCTTTAGAAAAAAAGTGATTTCAGTGTGTTTTTGGTATAACTAACTAGCCTACTATAAAAGGTGTTTTAAGCCACAATTAGACCAATGTATCATTTATGTGTGAATTTATTCTGTGTTCAGGGTAACTCATAATACAAGAAATAAGATTTATAGCAGTTATGAATTAATTGTATACATTATGTACCTACAACATTTATATTGTATTATACATTGTGCCAACTTACCCTGATATACACATTAAAATAATGATAGTATCCTGATCATGAAAAATCACTATGAAAAATTGGCAAGATTGTTATCACAGATCAATTAGTTACACTTGGACAGAGTTTAATTGTTTCATTTTAACATATTCGGGAACGGGTCAAATTAATTAATCACTTGTTACAAAACTACTATAATATAAAATGTTTTATTAACATAATAAAATATTTAGAAAATTTTGTGCATTATTTTAATTTTTGTTAACTTTTACTGTTTCCGGAGACAATGACTGGTGACCTGTTGTCCTGTTTAAGTGTGCTGAGTTCAGGGTCAGCTTGGGGAGCTGACTTATAGCTGACCTCTGGTAGCGTGTGTGTAGTCAAAAAGGGTTCAGCGAGCAGACTTACCACCACCCCAACCCCCACAGTAATCACTTGGGACATGAGGCAGTACCACAGGTACGATATACGGTAGATGAACAACGCATACTCTGGTTCCTTGGGTGTTCTGGAACCAAATATCATGTTACTCTTACATCCATGCTACAAAAGTTTGAGAGTTATGGATAATCAATAAAAATGACGGAAAGATATTTATTCGCCACAGAATTGTTCTCTGAGATTAAATTAATATTCATTCAAACATATAACATTTTGATCTCAATACAAATCTAATGAATATTTAAAAAGATATGTGTACAAAAGCACTTAAAGGGGGGTTAACACGCAAAGTCTTATCGTTCATATAAAGGGGTGTTTACACGCAAAGTCTTATCGTTCATATAAAACGTACATCAAAACGTCCCTTTTCTTCTGTGTTCACATGGCAACGTCTTTTCGTAGGTTTTAGCTGAGCTTAGTTCAATCAATGTTTAGATTATGTTTATGTTATACCTCTAGTTTTTTAATTAGCATAATACGTGTTGGTTCAAATAAAGTACGAGTGAACTTCACACATCACAAATTTATTACAATAGAAGCACAAAATGCACAAATATATTACAATACAAGTACAAAATGTGCAAATATTATGGTGATTGATTTTGGTGAACCACGCTCACCTTCCTCAGACCAGAGGGATTCACAAAAGAATCATAACTCTACAGTAGAATGGAAGAAGCGCTTATATTACTCCCAACTATTTTGGCTCTCATTCATGTTTTTTATCACGGTCACTTTAATCCTTGTTTTTGATTTGCAAGAAACAAGGAAACCCCTTATACAGCTCAATAAAATCTGTAAGAAATTAACGAGTATATAGTCGTAGGTCTGATGATATAAACGAGATACTCTTTATAATAAAGGAATCTAAACAACTTTTCTTTTTTAAATAAAAAATCTTTGCAACTAAATAGAACAGGACAGGAAAGTTAGTAATGTATAGTGATGTCTATTTCTGGCGATATGACAAACAAGTCAAGTGTTAAAACCCTTCATCTTATTGTTTCAGTTTTCACAAAACAATGCTTGTCTCGTCAGTTTTCATATCCGTCTTTCGTTTTCATTCCGTTTCGACAAAACATAACTTTTGCTGTCTACACACTATGTTACAGCTGATAGGATTTATCCTTGCCAACTTGACGTACAATAAGATGTTGCGTGTAAACCCCCCTTTACAGCGTGTTAATGCTCCATATCTATTTTTACTTTTATTTATAAAGACCCTTCCTCACCAATGAGAAGGATGACACAAAACCTCACACATTTTGTTGTCCCACTCGTACTTTAGCAGGTGAGAGGGGTGTCCCCCTTACCTGATGAAAGTACCAGTGGGACTGAAACTAGTTGTAATGTATTCTTGTTTGAATAGTGTTAGAGAATTTATCTTCTAAGGTAAGTTTGCTGATGATATCTCGTAATATATTAATTTCTGGCCTTATGCCCAATAAACTAACCTAAAAATTGGTTATAAAATTTAATTTTTGACAGACTATACAAAAATGTATTTATGCTGTAAGATAACTTTATAATCCCTTGCCTACTAGCCAATAAACTAACATATAAATAATTAAATAATTTTAGACACTGTACAGTCATCATTCATACTCTAAGATAACTGTGTGACTTTTATACTGAGACTTACACTTGTGGAATCATGGTGGTATTTCCCCCGCAATGTTCAGTGGATGACGGTAACACTTCGTCCACTATCTGACCAGACTTGGCTGCTATAATAGACCCAATGCATATCCAAGACACAGTGATGACACTTGACAATAATCCAGCGGCTGCCCCCTAAATCAAAAGTCACAAGTTTAGTTTATAGTGCTGCACAAAGTAGTGCCTATACAAGTTTTGTACGGTTTCTTTAGTCTGCTCTAAAGTCAAACTAAGCGCTTTGACTTAGTCAAACTTACAATCTCCACTTACACAGAAATAATGAAATAAAGTCAGCAGTATAGCTAATAGCATGTACAATTATTTGTGAGAAATTTACAGACAAGGCTGTCGTATGCTAGTGGTTTAGGTGGACGACAATGTATATATAAAAAAATGGTCCAATACATAATTTGTATCAACCTCAAATTTAGAATTTTATATTTTTAAATCAACTGTATTACACAGAAGCATGAGCAAGAATAAATTATTATTGTTGTTATCACTGAATTTTACAGTCATTTTTAATTCATTAGTGGCAGCTCGTTATTGATAAACAATTGTTAAGAAAGTTTTTTTGCTAGCACCAGTAATATCCACCTCATCTCATCTATTCAAGATAAAAGTATAGCCATTCCATAATCCTTATGAATTTGGTAATGTCTAATACCCCAATTTACACATACTTACAGATTAAAAGGTCTAGTGCACTTACGCCTGCTTCTCCTGTAGAACGAGTTGATTAAAAAAATGTAATTTACCAATATAATTTGTATATTTCTAATTTCTCCTAAGAGCCAATAATAACTATTGCAAAAATTCAAAATATAATTTATAAATTATTTAATATATATGAACAACTATAAAAATCCCTAATTTACAAAGAGCAACCTTATATATGTATTATAGCAATACCTTTGCTGACATACTAGAAAAAAACTTATGAATATATTGGCCCTAAACTGATTAATTAATTGCCTGAAACATTAAAGAAATTAAAAAATTATGATAAATTTAAAAGAGAGATTAGGAAATGGTTGTTTGAAAAAGATTATGTAGTATTATTGTTCTGATTATATTTTTAATTGTTTATTACATTATTATCTCCAGATTATGGTGGTATTATGATTAATTTGTTGCATATTTGTATTAAAATTCTATTGTTTGTTCTCTTTTTGTGTTATATTGTCTATGTTGCTTTCTGTTGTCCTTATCCATTTGTATTTGGAAATTAGTATTGTTATTGTAGTGAGTTTATCTTGTTAATATTGTTATGCTTTCTTGTTAATATTGTTGTTCTTATTAGTTTTATATTCTTTTTTGTTATTGTTAAATATTTTATTCAGACACAGCCTGAAACTGATATTTAAGAACATATTGTACGACTATATTATTTGTGATTTATTATTAATATTTATTATAATCTCAGAGAATTTTTTTAGAAGGAAAATGTGGCAATAGTAGGAACTATATTATGAGATGGAGCCTCGAATCAGGCCTGCCTTTGGGGTCCTATTTATTTCCTCCTTATATATTTGCTATGGAATTATTATTGCTTATTATTAAGTCTATAACTGAGGTTTTAAAGATTATTCAGTATTTGACAGTTAAGTTTGCTTATCACTCACCACAGAATTTGCTCTTTTTACAAACATCCCAAGCATAAACACTCCAAAAAGCGATCCAGCAAAAATGCTTGAAAGCGATATTGTAACCTAGAACATACATAATCCTTAAAGCAGCAGAGGAGTAACTTATATTAGAAGTGATACATGACAATACCAGACTTATTTATGTATCACTACTAGAGTGCTTGTAAAGTGTACTTGCTGAAGTTCAAGTATTCTTAGATCATGTGAAAATGTATTGAGGCCGGCGCAAAATACAATAAACTAGCTAGAAATACCAAGCTGGTTTTATGATTTTGTAGACCCTCAGAGAAATGGATAGATTTTGATGATCTTAATAATCATATTTTCTTATTTTGTATTTACCAGAATATAAAATGGACTTTCAGAGCATATTAATTTCAGCTGGAAATGTGTGCAGGTAAAAATTATATATCACTTAAAACTTGAAAGTAAATAAAAAAAAAGACACACACACACAAGCCACCATGATCCATGTTGAAAAAGATTGAGATATAAACATACATAATTTATTTGTAGGAAATATGTTTCTAAATAACTAGAAAAAGTTTCATTCGGGAGAAAATTCAAAGTTGGGTACAATTTAAGTTTATTCCCAGTTCAAGCAACACCCTAAAAACATCAATTCTCATGCAATGCTGGACTGCTGGTATTGCCATGCTAAACATCCAGAAAATAACAAAACTTTGTTCCAATTATAAACAGAGAACACAAAAGATTGTAACAACAATCAAAGATGCAGACTAATTGCAAAGACAATTCAATGTAAATAGCACAGTTCACAACGTAAACACAGTGTCTGGCAGGTGTTGTTTATACTTAGCGGAAGTACTAACATGATAAAGCATGAATAATCAGATAAGTATAGGAATTTAATGTAACAAATTGCTATTATTGTTACCTTGGTTATTTACCTACCCTATTTCTTAAACATTCAATGAAACTCTGTTATAAGAAAAATATTAAAAATTATGATGTAACTTCCGATATATTGGAAGTTCACCGTCTTCACTACAACTATGACTTCCAATAAAGAGAAAGTTAGTCTCAAAAGGTTTTTTTTAAAGTAAATTGTTAAGGTTATTTGTTAGATTAATCAAGTTTATTTTTTAGGTTTAGATTAATTAGTATGGTTGGGGAGAAGAAGAAATAATTAATAAAGAAAGTAGAAGAAGGATGAGCTGGTTAAATCTTATCAGGAAAAGAAAAGGGAAATTGACTTTTAAAAAAATAATAACAATAATGGTGAAAACAACTGCACAGAAAAACCATCATTGAAGAGCACCAAGTTGATCTGTATCAACAATGTCCGATAGTTGAAAATAATTGGACAATTAGAGGTTCATCTTCAAGGTAAATAGTTAACAGAGTTTTGTAAAGATTAGAGAGTAATTTCATATTTACCTCATTATCATTTCTTATGAACTGGAAAACTTAAGTTGGAAATATCTTTATTGTTATGTGTATATCAATACATTTAATACAGGTAATGCAATATACAGTCACTAAGATTTCAATATTTATTAGACACTATGAAATTACAAAGTGGGCAAGACGTGTGTGATATGTTAGCCAGTTCAATTATGATTTGAAGAGGTTTATAAACCAAGTAATACTATTCTAATTTAATAAAACCATTTAACCTATTTAAAAAAAATAATACTAACAAAATAAAGTAAGATTCTTATTAAAAAATCTTCAAACAATGTCAAAGCTGTTGTAATCTCCACTCTAAGAACGCCTTTCTTATTTCTTTTAAATGTATTTTATTGTTTGTAGACTTTATAAGTGAAAGTCTGTCATAAAGTTCTTAAAAAGAATATGTTATGTGTTGTGGTAGAACTGTTTGATACTTACATTCGTAAACACTGATATTATGGGAATGAATAACAAACGTTGCACAGTTTTAAAACATTGCTAGATAACATCAGATTATAGTTACGCCACATATAGGAAATGGTAAATAGTTTCTTATGATCTATAAATTAGGTCTTCTTACAAGAATTCCTCGAACTACCCGTTAAAATTACATTCAATTAACATGTTTGCACCTGTATACATTAATAGTACATATTGATTATTTAAACCCCTCTGGCAAGTTTAAATAGGAAATACTGTAACATTTTGGTAATTATAAAAAACCACCTAGACAGTTGTTTAAGGTTTCTCGCTTACATTAATATTAAAGAAACAACTGATGATAGATTTGCGTTTGGCCTGTTTTTCTACAGTCAGGTAGATGCCTTGAGAAGCTGATCTAGAATTAATATAAAATCCCAATTTTGAATAATTTGAAATGAAAAAGAATAATATTGAGAGCTCATCTAGATCTGTATCTGCCAAGATCCTCCAAGATACTTTATTTACTAAAACTATGTCAAAAAACCTGATTGTAATTTCATTCAGCTTTAAATGTGCAAATCAAGTACTCTGTATTGAAACAAAAATCTAAGTCAAGGTGCTAACAATTGAAATCTCATGCAATTTCATCAATATTCTTCAATAAATTAGAGATCCGGTAGCCTTAGATCAAATCTAATATGTTCTACCCACTCATTCTACAATGGCACCACCTGACACTACAAGTCCGTTTGACAGTGAAGAACATGTCACTTACTAGTAGTTAATGTTCAATGAAATATTATAAATAATTATAATATTAAAATAAACTCTTCTTATACAAACACTTATGCATCGCATTACATTCATTTTTAATCATGCAAATCCTGCATTTTACTGCATAAAAAGATAAATTATTGTTAGCAAGCTTCGAGTGAGACAAGAAATTAAGCTCAGTCTTAAGTATTTTTCAGAAATATCTAAATAATGTTTTACAGCTCCCTTCATACAGAAAGTAAAAGATATGCATCTGGTATGAAAGGAGGTAACATAGGGGTACTTAAACAGTTAAATATGTTGAAAATATAATTAAGGTGGTTCGGCCGGCATTAGGGACAACTGAATTCCGCTTGCAGCGCTGGCGGTACATCTGACCGTCAGTCACTCACACACACAGACACTTGACCCCTCCCCATCTATATAATTGCAGGAAGTTGTTGAAGGGTGATCCTGTGGGTGCGGGTACTGTGTCTCACTGTACGTGTGCGTAGCGATTGGATTGTAATATAACAAGCCGGTAAAAGTACAACCACAAGGTGAGTATATAAAGTTAATCAATTTAGAAAATTGTGTGATATTAAACATTGTGTGATGCCAAACACGACATCGTATATTGGAACAGTCAATATCAGACCTTACTCATGACGTACTTGGAAGTGACCAAAATAATATTGAGGAAAATCTGACTATGGCGGCAAAAATAGGCTCAGCACTTTTGGAAGAAAATCAAGGTTTGAAGGAAGAAAATAGCATACACCTGGCCAAAATAACTAGTCTAGAAGCTAGTGTAAAGGAACTTAAAACAATGGAAAATAAATATCTCACAAGTATTAAGAACAATCAACAAAAAATAAAGGATCTTGAATCACAGATGGTTAGAGAAAAACACTATCTACTTGAAGTAAAGCAGATTTTTAAGGAACATGACATCAAGTAAGCTAAAACTATAATCCAGCTAGAGAAAAAAATTAAGAGCCAAGTAGATGACATCAGGGTCTTAAAAGAAAAAAAACTACAATTAATATCAGATTCAGGCTCAAATAATCCCATAAAACCAATAGCAGATTCCCAAACTCAAAGAGACCTTCAGTCAATAACATATGTGCAACCAACTTCAACACCAATAAATGTAGACATTATTCTCCTAAAAGAAAAATAAGGCATCCTCGAGGAAAAACTCTCAAACCTAGAGGCCAAAGCCAAATTAATATACAACACAGAACAAACAGCAACTTTATCAAAAAACAAGCATAAAAAACTAAACCGCACTTCTAGTACCAATCAAATGCCTCGCAAAAAATTACAGAACAAATTCTCACTACAAGTAAAAAAATGCTAGAAACAGAAAATAACAAAATCTATGAACGGAATAATCAACAAACTAGAACCTTCATTGCAAGTAGGCACCAGCCAATAAATGTAAGAGAACAAAATCAGGCTGCTACAACAACAACTGGGAGAGTCTGTCAAACTCCGACACAAAAACAGTGTACTACAACAACAACTGATGATGGTCCAAACTACACAACTGACAACTCCTCCTATTCACCAGTATGAAGATTGATCTCTTCCAGAGAAGAACAAACAAGACATAAAGCAGAATCCTGGATCGTTGGTATTCACGCAGAACAAAACTAACATTAGAGTAATAAGTGGGCCACCTCTAAATGCGAAACCAAAAGACAAATATGATAGCTTTGAAGACTTCTTCACAAAACACATAGAGTTCTTTAGGACACATATGGGAAGACACTATAACTTTAACTATAGCCATACTAGTCCGTCTGAAAGTTCTCCAAAAACTGACTCTTTTTTAGAGAATGTACCACTTCGACAAGAAGACATTTGACATACAAGCAAAATCATCATTCCTCAGAATTAACTATCTTTCACCAAAATGCTGACCGACCGGCTCTCCAAAAAAATAGACATCATGAACGACCTCCTCACCAACATTAACCCAGATATAGTAATTATTACAGAGCATGGCCTTTAAAAAAAGTTAAAGAACACCCACTTAGAAGGTTATACCATTATCGAGAGCTTCTGTCATACTCTTTTCTTAATAGTATGAAGAGTGAGTAAACCTCTCACTTCTTAATAATTTACTGAAACAAGAAACATGGTGTGACGTACTAACCTCCAAATCAGCAGAGGAATCTTATAACAATTTTCTGAATATTTTGACGTACCACATAGCTTGCCCTTACATCTGTATTCACAAAAAATCGAAAAAAGACAACCTATTAAAAATGACCAAGAAACGATAGAAAAGCGCAACCAGTATCTAACGGCTCAAGAGTAATATATACTGACTGGGACAGAAGAAAACAAAGCTAGAGCAACAGAGAAGAAGAAAATCTATGACCTTCACCTCAAGGCCCAAAGAAAACTTATGACATCTGAGTTCATAAATAAGTCTGAAAATAAAAGCAAAGCCATATGGAGTGTTATTGATAAAGAACGTTGCAAAAACAACAACACCAATTAAACAATACAACTTAAATCTAATGAAACACTAATATCGGCTCCCCTGAACGTAGCAATAAACCTAAATGAATACTTTGTAAACATTGCCAACGAAACACTAGCACAAGCTGTCTATGATGGGAATCATGTTACCCTGGATCACAGATATCAAGTAAATTACTCTTTTATTCTTTGGCCAACGTCTCAAAAGGAAGTGAAGACGACTATAATAACAATGAAAACGAAAATCTCAGCTGGCTTTGATAACATCTCCACAGAATTATTAAAAACTTGCAGTGAGCCGCTACTAAACCCCATAACCCCGTATGGGGTGATACTTGTAGGTGGTAGTTGAAGTCTTGAGGTGTTATAAAACTTTAGGGTTTCTTGAAGTGTTGTGTTTTGTCTATTTGTTTCCAGACAGTTAACATTGATGTCACCCATAATTATTATGGGGCTGTTCCAGGTAGGGATGGTTTCTAGAGTTTGTGTGATATTATGTCTATGGCTGCATCAAATTTGGTGTTAGGTCTGTAGATTCCAATGATGTAGATGGCTTGTTTTCCTATTGTTAATTTAACTGTAGACACTTCACAGATCAGCTCCTGACTTTGCCTGTTTCCACCGAGTCCAACCGCGTAAGTTTTTATTTCATCCTTCACCCAAATTGCAACCCTCCCTTTTGTTGTTTTTCTCGACAGAAGCTCTCGATAATGGTATAACCTTCTAAGTGGGTGTTCTTTAACTTTTTTTTTAAAGGCCATGCTCTGTAATAATTACTATATCTGGGTTAATGTTGGTGAGGAGGTGTCGTTCATGATGTCTATTTTATTGGAGAGCTGGTTCGTCAGCATTTTGGTGAAAGATAGTTAATTCTGAGGAATGATGATTTTGCTTGTATGTCAAATGTCTTCTTGTCGAAGTGCTACATTCTCTAAAAAAGACTCAGTTTTTGGAGAACTTTCAGATGGACTAGTATGGCTATAGTTATAGTTATAGTGTCTTCCCATATGTGTCCTAAAGAATTCTATGTGTTTTGTGAAGAAGTCTTCAAAGCTATCATATTTGTCTTTTGGTTTCGCATTTAGAGGTGGCCCACTTATTACTCTAATGTTAGTTTTGTTCAACAACTCATTTGCAGAAGGAATTTTCCCATCAAAACTAAAACTGGCAAAAGTCTATCTGAAATTAAAAAAAGGAGACCCAATCCAGGTCACTAACTACCGCCCAATCTCTCTACTTCCTTCAACTTCAAAAATCATAGAGAAAATTGTACTGTCTAGACTGTTAGATTTTTTTAAAAAACATAACCTGTTCTCTGATAATCAACACGGCTTTATAGAAAGTAAATCAACATCAACTGCCCTGGTTAGAATTGTTGAGTATCTAATAAGAGCACTAGACAAGGGTGACACAACAACTGCTATCTTTCTAGACTTCACTAAAGCGTTTGATTGTCTTAGTCATGACAAACTCCTCAAAAAACTAGAAAACTGAGGGATCACAGGAAAAACTGTAGGTTGGTTTCGGAGCTACTTATCAGGGAGAACCCAGTCAGTAGAAATAAGAAGTACAGACCAAGGAATGAAAAAAACAACTACCTCCAAACCTTTGCCTATTAACAGAGGTGTTCCGCAGGGATCAATCCTGGGTCCTATCCTTTACATTATCTTTGTGAGTGACTTTCCTGATTACTTAGGAAGGTATTGCTCCATGCTCATGTATGCGGATGACACGACGCTCCTGCTACAAAATAAACAACCTTCAACCTTGGAAATTGACACATACATTGCCATAAATATGGCAATAGAATACTGTCAAGCAAATGACCTGGTATTGAACCAAACAAAGACTCAGCAACTAATAATGGGAAGGAAGAAAGAAGAAGTGCTGGAATTACCAGACGCTGAAAGAATGGACAACGTAAAGTACCTTGGAATATTAATTGACGAATCTCTTTCTTGGAGTGACCATATCGACCAACTATGTAGGAAGCTTAGCACAGTTTTAAATGTCTTAAGGCGGATAAAACAAGCTGATAGCCCAGAAATAGTAAAATGTGCATACTATGCTCTCCTCAAGAGTCACCTGAGGTACGCAATAACTGTATGGGGCAACTCTTTTACATCTAACACTCAAAGGGTACTATTGCTTCAAAAAAAGCAATCCGTATACTGACAGGAACAGGACCTCTAGAATCTTGTAGTGGTGCTTTTAAACAGCTAAGAATACTAACCTCAGTAGCCCTGTACATCTTAGAAGTAGTTCCATATGCAAGTCAACAACATCTCACAAGAGGAAATGACGTTCACACCCTCAACACAAGAGCTGCACATGACTACATACTTCCCACCCATCGTCTGACTCTCTGCGAAAAACAACCCACTTATGCTGGTGCAAAATTTCTAAACATCCTGCCACAAGAGATCAAAAACACCACAGGACAGCAACAACTCCGACGAAAACTGATCAACTGGCTTCTTGACCGGCCTTTTTATACAATAGAGGAATTCCTGAACTGGAGGACTAACTATCCGACCACATCTCTCAAACCATTATGATTTATCAAAATTGTATTTTGTTTAATGACACCATTCTTGTCTCAATGATAATGAATAAAGTATATTGTCTATCGTATTTCTCGTTGTAATAAAATTAAACAAACACATAACATTAATCATAACATCAGATTTGCTAATTTGCTGTAAAATTACGTAATTTAAAATAACTGATGAGCAAAACCTGTCTTGTGAGGGTCTGTTTTTTTTAAAATTTGGGAATAATCGGAAAAATAGTATCTTAATTCTCCATGTACGAAGAAAGCCCAAATTTGCATCTTTGAGGTGATGTATTTATAACTGTAAACATAATTTTAATGAAAGAACTTGGGAGGTGTTAATAAGTGATATAAGGTGATTGATATAGTAAAAAATCAAAAGTTGTTTTGACCAAGCAATCTTAAGTTTTCCAGAGGAGAATTCCCAGAGAATTAGCTTATAACATAACATATAGCACATACTGGAACAAGTCCTCCCATGAACGGAACAAGGAAGACAAGAAGGTAAGAGATTACTCCAAAAAATAGAGCCAGCAGCTTCACTGTGATTCCTGCTTTTTTATCAGTCAGCTTTTCTTTGAAACTGGTTCCATCCAATTCAGCAAACCAAATGGCAGCTAGGGAGTTGACACCAGTTGACACGGTGCTAAAACAGTAATTAAATATAAAAAGACATAATTAATTTATAACTAATATATCAACACTATCACTAGACTACTTCTGAAATCTGTTTAAATAACCGAGTGTTAGGATTTTAAAAGTTATGATGAACATTCACCAAAAACATTGGGAATAAGAAAAATAATCCAGATTGTTTCAGTTCCTCTAATCTACATGCTTTTTTTTTTTTAACTTCCTTAGAACATAACTGAAAAACATGTGTACCTATTGGCTAGGCTAGCAAATCTGAAGGGGCATTGAAATGATAAAAAATATGGGCTAAAGTTAACACACTACATTAATATAATAATAGTAAAAAAAAACACAAACAATTTAAGAGTTTTGTCTCCAGGATCACAGCTAAAAACAATTGTTTTAGAATTTATAAAAATTTTTTTTACAATACAGTGATCGGTCTTATTTTGCTCACGTAAGCCTGAAGCAATAATTAAAGTCTGACAATCGTAAGCGTTGTTATTTAACTGTAAAGTATTTTATTTTGTAAGCTTACAACATATTTTAACTACTTTTCAAGATTAACTCAATACTCAAACAATAAACTAACACCTATGGACATATTGGTTCAAGTAAGTCAGATCATTTAGAAAAGATCACGGTGAAGTAGGACAAAGCAACTAAGGGTTTTAAGGGAAGTTGTAAGCAGTTCCTCATAACTGCCGGTGGGTGTGGTGGGGATGCAGCAATAAATACAGTCAGCCTAGGGGGAAGTAGTTTGTTTTGTGGCTACTGAATGTTGCACCACCATCAAAGTGAGGAAGGATTAAAATTTCCTACAATGACGTACATTCAACAAGTGTTCACTTTCTGCGTGGTTCACATGCAAATATTTCACCATAATCGTGGGAGGAAATAATTATTATATTTACTTTCTAGTATTTTATTCGAACAGATTATATTTCGGAAGACCTTCACTTTCAATATGGTGAATTGCCATTGTCTTTCAGCCTCATCAAAGTTACCAGGCATAAATGTGTGATCTGTATACATACTTCCCTGAGGTCAAGAGTCCTAGGTTTTCTAATCTGCTTTTAGTCAAGACCTCATAGCTCTGACATTCTCAAAGCAGATTCCCTTCTGTATGAAAACTGATATTTATGTAATTTTACTCTTTAAAATGTTCAAGTTTATCTAGTTTAATTGCATGAAATTTAATTAAAACCTTACATTTTTTATTCAATCAACAGATATATAAGATATCCTGACGTATTGTCGTAATTAGAACAAAAGTGTTTACTACGTTGGTTTCATTGGCAGTGATGTAAAACAAAAATAAAAAACATTAAATAAATAACATTTTATGTAAGAAGGGATAACAAATAATTCAATCTGTACCTGAGGCCAGCACTAAAAATTCCTGCCATGAAGAGTCCTGGAACTCCAGGGTATGTATAAAGTGTGTTCATCACGTATAAGGCAAACAGCTGATCTGGGGTTGAAACAGTCTGAAACCAAACATCACAAAACAAACTGCCATTATTCAAAACAAAAATAGTTTTATAATATTTGGATAGTATCAATTAGCAGTTAAATAACAAATCGAATTCATTCATTATTTTGGAAGAAAGGAGAGTAAAATTTCCACTCTAAATTATAACCTTACTTTGAGTTCACTCTCATAATTTTTAGTTATTTCATATTATTTATTCATATACAGGGTGTCCCGTAAGTAACCAGCCAAACTTCTGGAGGTCATTCCTTGGGTTAAAACAAACAAAAAATTTCATGTGTACAAATCGTCTATCTCGCTCCATTATCCGGCTATCTGGCTGTATGTGTTTTTTACTAAAAACTTAATATCTCAAAGGTTATTTAAGATAAAACCATGAAAATTGGTATGAATGTTGATCTTTACAGTATGCATGTACTATTTAAATTTAATTTTTTTACAACAATATTTTTCAAAATGGCGGCCATTTTAAATTTTTAAAGCCAAATATCTTAATAACCTTAAATTTTACTAAAAACTTGTAAGTTACAAAAAAGTTTAAGAATTTATTTCTATAAATAATTACATAAAAGGTTTTAAGATTGAACAACTATTAACTGAGAAATTACAATTTTTATCGAATTTGAACACTAAAGTTTTCAATTTTATTAATATCAAGCATATTTTTATTTGATAAAATTGTAATTTCTCAGTTAATAGTTGTTCAATCTTAAAACTTTTTATATAATTATTTATAGAAATAAATTCTTAAACTTTTTTGTAACTTACAAGTTTTTAGTAAAATTTAAGGTTATTAAGATATTTGGCTTTAAAAATTTAAAATGGCCGCCATTTTGAAAAATATCGTTGTAAAAAAATGAAATTTAAATAGTACATGCATACTGTAAAGATCAACATTCATACCAATTTTCATGGTTTTATCTTAAATAACCTTTGAGATATTAAGTTTTTAGTAAAAAACACATACAGACAGATAGCCGGATAATGGAGTGAGATAGACGATTTGTACACATGAAATTTTTTGTTTGTTTTAACCCAAGGAATGACCTCCAGAAGTTTGGCTGGTTACTTACGGGACACCCTGTATACACCGAATTGGTTATTTTTTTATTCTAGCGCACGTTTAAAGTACCTGATTTATATTGAATAAAAAAATAAATTATAAATGATTAATATGATTACAATTAACCAATAACAATAAATTTAAGGTTCTAAAATGGCTATAAATAAATAAACTGTTTCCAATTGGAAACAGAAAAAGATATAAACCCATTCATTTTATACTCATTGCATTGTGACATAACTTTATTTTATCTGAGATAAAACCAAGACTAAGGAATCAATATGGATGAAAATACATGATAAATATTAAATAAGTCACATAGAAATATAATTCCAATTAGTAAGAAAATATTCAATTAATTTTAAAATAATTAGTTAAAAATAAATAAGTGAGCAACTTAAAGTAAAATCCTATGAAATGTTGAGATGACATTTTCTTACACCTGTTAACAGAGGATCACAGTAGCAGAAATGGGCAAATATCAACATTCCAGCATATGCAGTCAGGATGACAACTATAGTCCAGCCCACCATGTTGATCCATAACATCCTACAAAAACACAATTCTTTAAACTAGTTGTCTTTCCATGGAAGTTGAGATAACTATAACCATTGATTATATAAACCTACATAGATAAACCATCTAATTGGAATATTTGTGGCAGTAATTTTGTAAGTTTGTGTGGCCCGCAACCACAGCTGGTTTAAACTGCATTACGTTTACATGGGACTACACTAGCGCTCCACAATGGACCACAAAAACAGATGATATTTTGAGACTCAACATTGAACATTGAATGGGAGATCTATTTGTGTATAAAATCAATGCTATAACACATACAACTATAACAACTGTGTTATATACAACTATAACACTCAATATATATCTTACATTATGTCTCTTGATAAATGCAAAGTAATTTTAATAAGATAATTAATAATCTGATTATCAAATACCCCAAACGTTGAATATCTGAGACCAGACAAGGCTTGATTGCCCACCCACTGCCCTTCCTGAACTTTTAATTGCCCTCCCATCCACTCTTAACAGACAATGCATGATTGCTTCCCCAACTGCCCATCTCGAACATGTTTGATTGCCCTCCCATCCAACCTTCACAGACAAGGCTTGATTGCCCACCAACCGCCCTTTCTGAACGTTTAATTACCCACCCATTCAACCTTCACAGACAAAGCTTGATTGCCCACCCACCACCCTTCCCAAACTTTTGATTGCCCTCCCATCCACTCTTCACAGACAAAGCTTGATTGCCCACCCACCGCCTTTCCCGAACGTTTGATTGCCCTTCCATCCAACTTCACAGACAAGGCTTGATTGCTCACCCACCACCCTTCTCGAACGTTTGATTGCCCTTCCATCCACTCTTCACAGACAAGGCTTGATTGCCCATCCACCGCTCTTCCCATACGTTTGATTGCCCTTCCATCCAACCTTCACAGACAAGGCTTGATTGCCCATCCACCGCTCTTCCCGTACGTTTGATTGCCATCCAACCTTCACAGACAAAGCTTGATTGCCCACCCACTGCCCTTCCCAAACTTTTGATTGCCCTCCTATCCACTCTTCACAAACAAGGCTTGATTGCCCACCCACCACCCTCCTCGAGCGTTTGATTGCCATCCAACCTTCACAGACAAGGCTTGATTGCCCATCCACCGCTCTTCCCGTACGTTTGATTGCCATCCAACCTTCACAGACAAAGCTTGATTGCCCACCCACTGCCCTTCCCAAACTTTTGATTGCCCTCCTATCCACTCTTCACAAACAAGGCTTGATTGCCCACCCACCACCCTCCTCGAGCGTTTGATTGCCATCCAACCTTCACAGACAAGGCTTGATTGCCCATCCACCGCTCTTCCCGTACGTTTGATTGCCATCCAACCTTCACAGACAAAGCTTGATTGCCCACCCACTGCCCTTCCCAAACTTTTGATTGCCCTCCTATCCACTCTTCACAAACAAGGCTTGATTGCCCACCCACCACCCTCCTCGAGCGTTTGATTGCCATCCAACCTTCACAGACAAGGATCGATTGCCTACTAACCACTTTCTCGAACATGTTTGATTGCCCTTCCTTCCTACCTTCACGGAGAAGGCTTCATTGTCCACCCTCTGCCCTTCACGAACATGTTTGATTTCCTTCCCCTCCAACCTGTACAGACAATGCTTGATTGCCCATCCACCCAACTAGGTCTTCTGTTGCCCATACCAAATCTGTTTTCCAGCCAGCAGTTAAATCCAAACGTGATTGATTAATTTAGTCCCATTCCCTGGCATTTAGATTGAGCCTGCGCTTTACTAGTCAATTTAAGATGAATACATCTCGTTATTCAGTTAATATGTACATAAATGTCCTTTGATGCGGTTGTCATCGGAAGCTGCTTAAGTTTAAAAAGTAAGTAGAATGCTAAAGCTTATTAAATTTTTTTACAAACGTTTATATATATCAGTAATTGCTTTTTATTTTCCTAAAACAAATATATTCAAAGGCAAATATAAAATAAATGTATCTGTCATCAAAACAATCATATAAAATTACATATTTCTACTGTTGGTTTGTTAATTATCTATAAATGTTTGGCTGTTTCCTATAACTTTATACTAGATTAACTGTAATAAAGAGTTAGAGTATCTATCTAAAATGGAATTTGACCTTAACTAACAATAATAATATATTATTGTTAATTAGCTCATTTTTTACTGGGGTTCATTAAAATATTAAACTGTGTAATGATTGACGATTATCTAAGTTTAAAGCATGTCTCAAATTTTGTTTTGTTCTGAATAGTATTTATTTTTGTGTTCTTTGATGATTTATGTAATGAATATTAACTAATTATTATATTAAAATAACTTATTTAAAAACAAATTGATAATCCACTGTGCTTGCCAGGCCTATCGCAGCTTCTTTATGAAGTATCCTTAGAGTCTTTAAAATGGAAGTTTCTCCTTGCTACTGCCGTTTTAAGCTCCGCCTTTAGAAGCTTTTTCTTACGTCTAAGTGCTCTTCTTTCAGTCCAAGGATGTGGGAATTTAGGGTAACTTACTAAGAAGAATCCATGAGATAGAAATAGAGGGAAAGAGTCTGAAAGGAAGAACAAGGGATTAATGACTGGAGGGTGCAAAGGAAGGTATTGAGAGAAGAGGAGAAGACTGGACGAGACTGGTGGAAGAGAAACGATTGGAAGATAAAAGTTGTTGAAGATGCCTCTGTAACTAGCTAACCCAGCAGTTATAGGAAACTGCTATGGAGTATATTATGTAACTGATAGAATTTTATATTTTTAATAATAATTTTTTAATTATAGAGAGTATAATAAATTAAGGTACTTACTTTCTTGCCTGTTCATTCGATCGAACAGTCAAATAGCGCTGGATCTGAAGTTGGTTGCCACCATAGATGGCCATGTGTAGAAAGGAAGAACCAAAGAAAGAAGATACTACAGAATATCTAACTGTTGGGTCCCAACTCCAACTGTACAAAAATCACAGTATTACCAGATATTAATTAAATTAGTAAATTAATAATATAGTAGAATTACTATTAAATTACTATTATTAATTACATATTAAATTACTACATCAAGTTAAGCAGCACAGCACCATTTACTATATTGGAGTACTGAATCAAAAAGTTAGAAGTAATTTAGGTTAGAACCCATTCTTAGGATGTAAAAATTTGTCAGTAAATGCTGAAAACCACCCTGAACAGTAAAAGAGTGAGTATATATACAGTAAACCCTCAATTTAACGGACCCGATTTAATGTACTTTGGATTTAACGGACAGTTTACAGTTGCATTACAGTATCTAAAATTCTGTATATCATGGGATTAAGGTTATTAAGGAATTTCTATGGAAAAATTTTAATATATAAAATTTGTACATTAATCACTTTTATACAATATTTATTTGTATATTTTATCAATCTTTGAGTTAACTATTAGCTGGCAGCATCACAGTTAGTTTTCATTGAGGTGTGGCAATCTCATAACAGCTTGAGGTGAGTTCACCCTGATTTAACGGACTATCGGCTTCAGTGGACTAGAGCCTGTCCCATATTCTCCATTAAATTGAGGATTTACTGTACTTAATTGATAGGCTCTTACATTATAAACTTTTATGAAATGTTACATTTTAAAATGCATTGCCTCTAGAACAATTCTGAGCTGAACCAATTATTATAATTGATAACTCCTCTTTATTATCAGATAAGAACAGGATCTTTAATTCAATTACCCTAAATTATAAAGTTTCGTAAAGAAGATACCTGAAAAAGTTTGTACGATTGAATGCTGCATTTCGTTCCCACACAACATTGAAGCCTCCCATGTCCAGAGTGCCTTTGATTAGGACAGTAAACATGGCTGCGTACAGAACCACCACCTGGAATGTGTCTGTCCACACAACCGCTTTCATCCCGCCCTAGCAAAACAAATATTTCACACATCACATAATTTTATCAGCACACTGAGCATGGCTGGGTTGTTGACTTTTCATATGCATGTGTGTTGTTGAGGTTAAAAGATAAAAGACATCACAAATGCATAGGGTGGATGTTCTTCAACATGTACGTGAATAGATGTTTTAAAAACAATAAATTTATTACGATATCAGAATACTCTTGACAAAACATTTTAACTATAAGCTCTTGGAACAATAAATATAACTTGAAATACTAAAAATAGTAGTTAGAAATAAATGTTTTATTTGTTAAACAGAAAAGTTTTGACTGGGAACGTGGGACAGTGATACTTACGATAGTGGTGTAGAAGATGCACACCAAGTACATGATAGACACTACCACCATAGTGCTGAATCCAGTCACTGCAACATAAACATAAACACTAAAGAAAAATAGTAACCTGTAGAGTAGCCCAGTAAACACAATAAAACAGAGCCATGCATCATTTTAGAATTAAAAGTAAGTTCATATCCCCTATTTTTGTTCTTTATTTGTTGAGATTCAACTGTGTCAAAATTTGATCTTATCCAAGTCTTGACCATGATCCCAAGGATGGACAACATGACTACCCTTAAGATCTTACGATGAAGAAAATTGTATATCCTCAACCCTGATCTGATGAGCTCTCTGAGTTTACGAAAACAATTTGTTTTTTGTGCACAGGTTATGTTCTATCTATAAAGATGCAAAGGATGGACTACTTTGTTGTAAGAATGTCCTAAAAATCTTGACTTACCTTGCAGACCTTCTGAAATCATCAAAATATCTAACTTATTTGAGATTGTGTTACCAACTTACACTCATTCAACTTCTGAACATGTTCCTCGAACTTCTGGTTGTGGAGATCATGGTGGCTTTGCTTAACTCAACAATTCTTTTCCCAATAAACTTGACCAACAGTTCTTTTCTGGATTTGACAAGTTTTGATTTGGAGAGATATATTTATGGCTTTGAAATACTATAGTATGATTATCACTAAATGTATGATTAAAACTAAAAAAATCTGTTTGATGAAGAATTGGTTAAATATTCAAGATAAGGGTGAATATGGATTGCACATGACTGTGATTGGTTTTGTTGAGTGAGTGTAATATTGATTAGTGCCTACAATATTATATTTCTAACTGACTATACCTTGGTGCATTGCGAGAGCTGGAGCATATAAAACCAAAGCTAAGTACAGCACCTGAAAATATTAAATGAATAAATGACGTAAATACTATTTAAATACACAATATTAAGTAAGAATAAATTATTTTAAAACTACCTGACTTATTCAATACTACCTGAAATTTAAATAATCTCAAAACTCTATGATAGATCAATTAATTTTGGGTTATATTTATTCAAATAAATATAACAAAATAAACAAATAAATTTAAATCTCCAAAAAATTAGAAAAACTGAAAATCCAAAAGAGTTGGAAAGATATTAATTTAGGAAAATTCCTATTAAAACCTGGGAGGTGGAATTTTGATCTGTGGGGTCAAGTAAAGACCGTCTAAATATTCCTACTAATCCTTTTGCCGCTCAGGCGGTGTTTTGATCCGTGAAAGTAAAAGTGAACGTAGAAGGGGAGGTGACAGTGGAGGACGAGTAGGGACAAGAGGCATTTTGGGTTGATTAGCACAAAATACAGTTGCATGTTACCTCGTAGACCAATGATTACTTATGAAGCAGAATCCATAGCATAACTTGTTACATTGAACAATTCAGGGTGCAGACTGAAGGCCCAGTTTCCAAAGGGGAATTTTTACTTGAGAGTCTGCAGAGGCTGGCATCCATATTGAATTTATTCTCATAGCAGCAATGTTAACATTGAAACCAAATAGTTTGATTGTTTATCATCCAAATTTTGTGAATGAGGTGTTATTTTAACATAACAAGAATACAGTACCTACTGCTTTTAAAAGATATATTTCTAATATACATGTAGTTCATATGAAATAGAGTGAAATTAAAATGTGTTACTTTGAAAATTTGTATAAATTTTTTCCATTTATTTATTCCATGTTGTTTGGCTACATAACTTACATAAGAAAGTTTGCTTTTTTGTAATTATTTACCTACTGTTTATTATGGGTAGGCCTATGTAACAATTAAACAACCATTAACTTTAAACATAAAACTGCTGCTTCTCATCGAGGAAGTGACAAAAATATATTAAGATCGTTATATTTATTTTAAAGTAAGAGAAACACTACACGTTTATTACATTATAGTTTGAATATACATAATTATAGAAATTAACTTACATAAATTTCCTCAAAACAAAAATATACATAAGCATGAAACAAGAAATTCAAATCAAATTAAAATTATAAATTAATGTAAATACTCAACAACATAAAAAAAATCATGAATTTATGGATATTAAATTATATAATAAATTGCATTATAATTTAAAAAATCTAGAAGTGAAACAATGTTTAAAAAATTATATACTACCATTTATTAGAAGAATGTTTATACAAAATTGAAAACTTCTTTTAAGTTCAACTGTAATTTATATGTACATTTTACTCAACTTTTATTACATTTAATATATTATACTATATTATATTTTGAAATACCTCATTTGAGGTTTGATGCAATTAAGATTGCTTTTATTGTAATAGGCTTAACAGGAGTCAAATTATAAAATAAAACTGTAGTGTTTAAGCCGTAGTTTAGATATTAATGTAACTAAAGTAATACAACGAATTTAAGTCAATGAAGCTCAAAATATCATGAAGTAGGTTAGCAGAATTCACTTTTATTTTTTTACACCTTTCATGTACTTATATCATTTTATTTATTATACAAAAAACAGATAATAGGCATTTGTTTGCCTAAATGTTTCACATTTCCTCCCCGTTAATGGACATTAATTTCAATATTGATTTATAAAATTGTTATGTGTCATTTAGTTATAATTTGGATTTTTAAGTGACTTATATAGACTTATTAGAAAGTATAATTTTACGTTTACTTTCTAAATTTGATTGAAATGCAACGTAGGTGTTTAAAAAATAAAGCTTATGGGGATTATTATTAAATAATGTCATTAATTGTTAGATTAACAATTTAAATTAAATTAAACCGTTTCATAGCCATTGATTGACAAAGTTGTATTATACATAGCCAATAATGAAATTAGTAAATAAATCCCTCTGGAAGTAATCACAAACTGTTTAAGACGTCAAGCAACTGGAATAAGAGTCAATATGATCACAGAGTCAGTATACCTAAAGCAAATATATCTGTCTCTGTTAGGTAAAATGTTCCTGCCGAGTGACCAGCATGTAACCGCCCGGTTGTTCACCCCCAAATTCCCCATCTGTTGCCTTCCCTCCCTGTTCGGCAGTCTACCTTTCTCCTACTCTCGGATCAAATGCCACCCAGAGGAGCAACCAAGTAGGTTGACACTTTTATGACGGTCTGTGCCTGACCTCATGGATCAAAACTCCTTCATCCTTTAACCCTTGATTGTTAATAATTTAAGTTCAATTCTGTATCCAAGCTCTTTTATACAGATAAAACACTACCAACTTACAAAGGTACCTTCCCTTATATTAGTAAAATTAATAAATAAAGAAACTTTTAAAAATGTATTACATGTTTGAAACAATTACAAATATAGTACCCTTTAGAGATCTAAGATACCGTGTTCCATAAGTTCCACATGATATAGTTCTTTGATGGGAACAATTTGTTAATACATGGAGAGGTATTTTCAGAAACACTTAGCACATAAACCATGTGAAACTGGTCAAGACACTTGTCACGTATTGAAGAATAGACACACTTTGGGCTGACCTAACACCTCCACTATGTGACTTTAATTAACAATAGCACATGTTCTATCATGTGAATATATTACACAATTTGCAACAAATAATCATCTAACTAAAATAGTTTGTATTCTGGCTTTAAAAAAGTGTGCACATTTAGTGACTTGACGATTACTTTTTTAGTGTTTCTTAAAAGTGGCTTACTTAATAATAATGTGACATGAAATTATCAGTAAATAGTTAATAAAGGGAATTAAGTTTGTTTTATTTAGACTAAACACTTAATAGCTATTGATTGTAATTTAAATGTTGATCAAATTTAGATGGCAGCCTACAGACACCACTTATCGCCAACTTTTTATTAGTTCTTACAGGCACAATACGTTAAAGATGAACCTTTTAATTAATTGAATAGCGTTCAAAGTACGTCAAGTCAAATATTTCTTAACATAAGAATGTGAAATTATATACTTAGCAATGATAATAACATAACACACAATACATGTTTAGGAATTGTATATGTGATGTTTTAAATAACTGAAAAGTAAATTTACTTGTCAGGCATTTGATTTATTTATTAACGGTAATGAATGAAATAAGCTGACAATTCATAAAAAACTGTTTTGATAAAATTATGAAACCAATTTTCTAAACATATATTGTATTGCTATCTTACTTAAATAAAGGTTATGTCGTTTATTATTATCAATTACTTTTAATACATATTTACTACACAATTAAGAAAGAATATTTAAAAATAATTTCATAAAATTATACAACGACCTACCATTTGCAGACTAAATAGTGATGATGCCAAAAACTGCAGTTTCCTATTGAATCTGTCACCAAAATACTGAAACACAATATTTGAAAACAATATGTTTTAAGCTTTTGTAAAAATTAAACTAAACTGCCTAAGCTTGATTGTGGTATTTAGGTTTGGCAGATCTACTTCATGACACACTTCTAGTATACTGCTTAGCCTGGATTAATTTAATAATTAGTATAAATGTAAATCTTTATTATGTCATATTATTACCTAAACCCAAATGGAAAATATATGGGAGGCATTCTCTAAGTTTATTTTCAACCAAATATTTTATTTAGATTACTTGGCTGGAAAACCCTACTTATTATTCTACTGTACTATAATCTACATGTTCTTGCCTTTTTCTCTCCAGAAGACTAGGTATTTTTAGCCTAAATGTTCGCAACAAACCTAATGTCATTTTAGTATCCCAGGTCTTTTGAAATCAAAGAGATCCTTTGTACAGTATTTACCCTTTGGCTTTTATTCTACTGATAAAAGATTTTATGATTCAAATGGAATCGTATTTTTTCAATCAGTGTCTACAAACAACGTAGAACTATACTCCAACTTACAGCCCAGCTTAATAAGTGGCCTTAGAAGAACAATCAGTACCCACTGACCAAGTCAAAGTTCAAGACAAAATGCTGGTAAAGGATCAGTTACAGTAAGCTCTACTTCTTGCCTGAGACACTTGTCCGTGATTACTTTGACTTGATTTAACATAATTATTGGTTATTCAATTTACTACGCATAATTTCTTTAAGAGTGTTCATCCCACCGGCTCAGTTTGGTGCTGGATGGACTTTAGTTGAACGTTTAGCCACCACTGTTGCCATGAGTGGGCCAACGCCTTGCTGGGGGCATGGCAGAGTAGCAGCACTTCTGCTGCATGTCCGGAGCACAGTCATGAATATCTCCCTAATTTATTGTAAACTACCAATAAAGATTTTATGTATTATTTATTAATCTACTTTTTCAACCAAAGATAACTGTGAATTTCAACTTGAAATTCGTGCAGATATCATTTATAAAATAGTAATTGGTTACACTTAAAAAATTATTCTTTTTACTATTACTTTTAATTTACTCTAGGTTGATTGGGACAATTTGTTGGGAATATATTCTAACATTTTGAATAATATCTATCACACAGTTTGTTAATGAGTTAGGAACCAAGAAAGGCCAAATTAGCCACTTCAGGTAGCCATATATCCATACAAATTTTTTTAAATTTTTGTCATCAACACACTTATTACTACAAGTGACAACAATTTTATTGAAGGCAAACGATTTTATTGAAAAAAAATTTCAATAATAATTTTCGATCGAACACCCTTAAGGTGTTAAACCTGATCCTACTTACTTCACAGTTTAGATATGGTACAGCACTAACACAAATGCTGATCTACTCTCTGAGACTACATTGATAAATGGTCTTTCTTTTTCCTCCTCAATCTAAGCTTTTTTTGTAATTGACAGGTTACCAATACCTGAGTTCCTATTTAATCTTGATTCACAAAGTTATCCAATCATGATCCCAGGTCTTTGCAGGTCTTACTTTTTTTCATTTATCAATTTCTATCAGTTTCATATTTACAGAATATAGAGGATCACTCAATATGGGGGAAATGCGTTTTAACTTAAGACATGCGGCTGACTGATGATAGATAAATGATGTGTTACCTTCTCGTTACTTTAGAAAGACAAGGTAAATTTAAGGGCAACAAAAAAATTATTACAATATTTAGATAGTAAATTTGTTGATCATATATTATCAATCGTGATTGTTACCTTCTTGTTACTTTAGAAAGACAAAGTAACTTTTAGGGCCAAAAAACAAATGATTACAATATTTAGATTGTAAAGATAATTACCAAATATATTATCTTAATAAAAGAAAACACTGATTACAAAATGTAGATAGTGATTGTATATACCATACATTATCCCAGTAAAAATATAAAAACAATCTCTTCATAAAATATTGTTTGAAAATATAACTTGCACACTTATCCTTAAATTTACCAAAAAATATTTATGACAATAAGTTACCTGGTAGGCTGATGTATATTTTAACTTGCGGAAAAAAGGAATCATGATATATCCAACTACTGGTATAAGGAAAAAAGTTGCTAGTCCAAAAATCCACATTTGAGGTCCATAGAGATACACTTCCGCTGGTTGGCCCATTAGAGTAATAGATGAAAGAAAACTGCAATTAGAGAAACATACAATAACAACGGGTTTTTGCTATTGGATTATAATTCAATAAAACAAGATCCTCTTCAGATATTAAACCAACAAACCAATTTTCAAATTAATGACATTTTTTATACAATCATAATAAATCAATAATGTAAGGTTGGTAACGCCACCCTCTCTGTGAATCACTAACTCCCTCTAAATTTACCATTAGTGGTTCAAACAGTAGAGAATTTGAATTTTAGTGTGTTAAATGAAATCCCAGAGTGAAATACATCTGAAGATGAAGGATATCCTTTGAAACCGGTCATGTTGGTGGCGGAACAAAAACAGGTATTTATTTTACCATCTATTGTCAAAAAACGATTTAATCAAGAAAAGACAATACTGTATGAGTAGCTAAATGATTTGAAAGGTAAATTGGTTTGCAGTTATTATAGATTTTGAATGAAAAGAGACATTAGCATATGATTTTTTGATTGTAAATAAATTTAAAAATAAAGACGGTATTAAGCTGTAAGGCACTGTAGTTATAGTTTTTAATTTGCATTTCTAGTTCCCAAAACTGAGTTAATTCAGTTCCTGAAACTAATTTTCATCAGTAAGATAAAATTAAATCATGTCTATATTGAAATAATTAGTGTCTATTACTGTATATGTGTTTAAAATATGGATTTAATCTGAAATATAATAAACTATTGTCAGTCAGACTTGTATTTTGAACCGATGCAAATAAAAGACCATGTTGACCTCACTTAAAAAAAGGCAAAATAAAAATTTTCTTTAGGGTCCGGGCCTAATTTGAGTTTATATAACATAATCAGATACTAATGATAAAATAATGTCGTTGATGATAAAAGAGAACCAGCTTTTACTTGATATAAGAGACCTGCTTATACGTTACCTGAGATGTTCTGATCACCTCAACAGTATAACTAAAAAGACCATACACTGAAAGGCACATAAAGCAATATTAATAAAGCAAATAAAACTAAATTTAAAGAAATGTTTTCAGGAGAACTTTATGATAAAAAGTAAAATTGATAAATATAATACTAATGATATTAAATATATTTTGTGCTTTCATGGACGAGTATGAATTTGGTAAAATCTAAATTAGTATACGTTATTAAGAGAATTATTATATACACAAATGACTAGCATTTAATTATGGTAGAGGTGAGATACACATGAGGTATATGTTGATATTTGGCAAGACAACAATTGATTCGTAGCACTTCATTTGCCTGTGTATTGAGATCAAATAAAAAAATTTAAATGCTATATTTTACAACAATCTTATTGAACTATTATGTATGTAACATTTATGTAAAAAAAATATAATAATCGTGTTGTAAACCCAACTAACAATATATGTAAATTGTATTGGAACTCAACAACATACAAATTAATTGAGCACCAGGCATAGTAGATGGATAGTTGTGGTTTTATTTGAGTGTTTAATGCTTCTATTACTCCATAAGGTAATAATCAAAAACCTTGTATTTTACACCTTTTTAATGCAAACCTTGCTGGACATAAAGAAATTGCTAAATGATTGCACACAGGATTGAAAAACACATTTTTAAAAATCAAAATAAACTTTATCGATTAGATTTTTCATTTCTGAACATAGTCTTAAATAACACCCATATTGCTCATTATTTTTAAAAATAAATACTTAAGTTACTAATTGAACCAAATGGAGCTTCTCAGAAACCTTGGCAGAAAACATTGTTGTTCAACTGTTTGCCACGCATCTGAAAGGGTACCGAGTACTTCCCAATAATGAACATTTTCCGTGTGAGCGAACCTTTAGCTCACTACAATCGTTGCCATCATGTCACAGACTCAACAAAATAAATAATTTTATTGTAAGGGTTAACCTATGAGAAGGTTTTAAAATTATTACAATTTAACAATAGCCAGTATAATAACTATAAGATCAGAAATTGAATAATTCCGCAACGCTTTTCATGTTGTCAACGGAGTATTTGAAAACTATCCAAACAGATGGTTAAAAACTAAATTGTATTCACATGTTTGGAAAACCAGGTAGTTTTATAAAAGAGTTTTAAGGATACCGATAGAAAAAGAAGTAAAGAGCGAAGACAGTATAATGTAACAGCAATTGTAGGTTTGTAGAATATATATATTATATTCTTTACGTATTTGTGTAATGACTATTAGCATTATTTAACAAAATTATTAATTGTATATATTTTAACACAAGATATAATTATTAAATAAATGTCAATTGGATAGGAACCATACCATGTTCAAAATCAGGTTGAATTTGAAATTGTTCTATGCACTAACACAGCTTTATCTAGTATTCAGATAGCATGATACTCATTTATGATCTAAAGATATAACATACAGCATAATTTACATTATTTAGTTAATATAGTTTTAGCCATTTTGCCTTAGATTTTAGTATTTATATTTCTCTTCGGTCCAACAACCCACACACCTCCCAACCATTGCACATGGAGTTCGACCCGCAGCTCGCACTCTGCCTATACACCTTGTTCAACTCGGTGGTGCACGTGCTGTATCTAGATATCGGCCTTCGAGTACACTTTGCACTATATGCAACAATAAGGTTTGAGGAGATTGAAGGTAACATAGTCTTGTTCCTCTTAAAATCTATACGTCATATTAGGATCATTGGAAAAAACGTTAACGATCTCCATTTGGGTGTAGTCAGGTTTTAATTTTTTTGCTGTAAAACCAGAATTTAAAACTATTGAGTTCGATTACCATGAAAATCTATTTCCTTAAGTGCCCTGGTATTGGCTACTAAAAAACAGCTCTTCTAAGGAACATTCTACCTTTTAACCATGACATAACTGATTATACATTAACATACATTCACATAATTCATTTGCTATATCAAAAATTATATGATATGAAAAAAATCAAATAAAAAATTATTTAACCAACCTTACTCCAATAACATTTTTGACATTGAATGCAAATATATCAGTAACCATTATCCCAAGAAATTAAAATCCAACAGTAACATTTTAATACTTGTTTTAATGTCCTTAATGTGTTTTGTATGGTTTAGATCAAATAAAGTAATACTGTAAAATTATCCCAAAAATTTGTCTTTTATGATATCCCCTAAGAACATTTCAAAATGATTTAAAAAAATAGAAGAAAATCTGCTAAATGATATGACACTATCAGTCTGAGATTTTATATTTAAGTTTTATTAACTCCCTAAGTGTACCATTGTCTAAATAACACATTCATTGCTAAAACATCTTACATTCCCATCAAAGAATAAAACCTACAAAAGATACAATGTTGAACAGGAGGGCCTGATCTGAAGTCCCAAATGCCGTATCAATGAGGAATTCCTCAGAGCAATGAATGTTAGTCGAAACTGTGCCACACAGAATGGACAAGATAACACTAATCCTGGAAAAAATATACCTGTCAATCACTTATTTCATATACGCCACGACGTTCGGTATCACTGAAATAAAAGTGATGAACAAGGTAACCATGCTGCCAAATTAATAGTTATTTTCAATCCAGCAATAATAGTCATCTTACTAAAATAGAGCATTATTAAAATCTCATTAATCGTACAAGTAAACAAAGATCTTTTATATGTTTAATATTCATAAAAACCTCACTTAAGAATTCTTGGATTTTGGTTAATATGCGTCTAACGTAATTATTATCATCTTTGATTGGGTAAGTGAGTCTATATTGAAAACGTACTCATTACAAACCCATCAATTGGATTTACAAAATTTTCTATGTTTCGAGAAATAATGTGATCGCCAAACTTCAAGTTGGTCTATGAAATCATTTTACCCTTGAACCCGTGATTAAAAAAATATTTATATGTTATATTATAAAATTGCTGTCTGAAGTGCACTATCGTGTAACCAAGATTAATTTTCGAAGTGCGGAAGAAGTGACTATTTTTATTTTTAATGTTATTTTTTAATCGATATTCTTTTTTAAAAACATACACAAATTATATTTTCTAAACGTCAACCATTTTAATAAATAAAAATCTGTCAATTACTATGTAAAATCATTTAGTAAAAATCCATGTTAATTTGAATTGTTTATTAGCTTACAACATTTTTTACACGTAAAATCAAAAAAAGGCGAAATCTTTCACATATTCTAATGAATTTAATCAGCTTTTTAGTAAAATAAATTGATATTACCATTTTCTATATATTTTAGTTTTATTTATATATTTCCGCCAACCCCCCACTCCCAACCGTTGGGTGGAGGCCAGGCCGATGCCCAACTCAAGTTGTTGAATCTGTTTACTAAAATTTTGTATTAAAGCTGTGTGGATGGCCTACATTATAAATGCGGACCTACATGCCTTCGAAATGTAATTTTGGAATATAAGTAACATTCAAAAAAAGTGGAATGTTTGGTTTTTGATACCTGGAGATTTAGTGATCTTTTTTAAAAATATTTATTTAGGAATTCTTAGATGCGTAGGATGGGAAAATACGTTTGTAGTGAACCTATTCAATTTCGTTGGTTTTTCAGTATTTTTTTTATTTCTTAAACGTGAGATGAAATTTAGTTATCTCATGTGCAATTAATATTAAAACTTTAAAAAAAAGTCAGACCTGGAATGGTATTAAAAAACACCATAGAAAACCTTGCTCTGGAAGTGAATTACTAAAATTTAAGTATAACACCATAATAAACGTATGGATTTATAAAAATACTTTGCACTCTTAAAGCATTGCGTTTAGGTAACTGATATGATGAAGAATTGATGGTAATTCTATTATCATTAAGTTATTAACTTTACAAACAAAAACTTACCAAAAGTTAATTCTTTACCTAATCAAAATCTAATATTTTTGGTATAATCACTTTTTACCCAAGACTTAAAATAAATACAACAGATAAAATATAAACAAATACAAATGAGTTGAAGAAACATTTACATAACATTTTTCAAAATTTCCTTTAATTTGTTTTGTTAGTAAACAAATTAAACTAAATATCCTCGGTAGCTTTTCCAAAATTTTCCAATTTCGTAGTGATTATTCGGTTGTCTGTCCTGAAGAACATTCTACGAAAAATTAGGAAACTTTTTAAAAAAATATGAAGGTAATCTGTTTAGTGATGGAATGACAACTAATTTCAGTTACTCATTTTTATATTTTAAGATTTGTGTTGGTGTCTCCTAAGTTGTCCATTGTGCTATCAATAACAACATGTATTCCTTAAAAACATCTTACAATTCCTATTCAAATAATAAAAACCGCTCCTAAATTATGATACAAATTTTTTAACAAAACGAGGGTCCTAGATCTGAAGTAAAGTAGTATAATCAAAATGAGCAATCTCAGAGCAATGAATGTATAGAAAACGTGCAACAAATGAACAAATAAATATAATTGAGAAAAATATATACCTTGTTCAATCACTTTTATTTCATATACACGACATTTCGTGTATATGAAATAAAAGTGATTGAACAAGGTATATATTTTTCTCAATTATATATTATTTTCAATCCAGGGTCAATATGATTATCATCTCTCGAACAAATAAACATATGACATTATCTAAAAATAATTCTAAACGTCAGTAAGATAAAGATTCTTTTATAATGTTTAATTTCAATAAAAAACCTCACTTAAGATTTCTTTGGATTTTGGTCTAACATGGGTTCTTAACGTAATTATTTATCATCATTTTGATTTGGGTAAGTAGGTCCTATATTGGCTCAGAAACGTACTCACTTTACACATACCCCATCACAATTGGATTTTTAACGTTTTAATTTTCTCCCATATGTGTTAGCATAGAGAACGTATTGTGATCGTCCAAAACATTTTTTTACAATTTGGTCTATAAATCCATTTTAGGGCCCCTTGAACCCAAAAGTGATCTTTTGAAAAAAAATATTTATACTGTATATATATATATATATATTGTGTCTGTCCGTGTGAATGTGCACTTCGCTGTAGACCGAACGGATGGTTCAATTTTTACGAAAATCGGAATGTAAGTGTAGGCTAGTTTTTCATTTTTTTGAAATTTTTATTTTTTATTATTAGTATTTTTATTTTCAAAAAACATACACAAATTTATTTTTCTCAAAAACGGCTCTATCTATTTTGATAAAATTATCAGGAAATCTGTAAATTACTATTTAAAATATTTTAGTAAAAACCGCACGTCCCTAACTTTGATAGTTTTTTAGTTACAACATTTTTTACGGTAAAAAACATAAAAAATGCAAATTTTTCGAGCATTATTCTAACGATTTTAATTGAGTTTTTAGTAATGATGAAATTTATACATTAACATATTTTTATATATTTTATTTTATTTATTAGTTACCACCCCACTAAGTTGGGGCTGGAGGCCGAAGGCCGGAAGCCAATACTCAAGTTGTTGAAGGCTGTTTACATAAAATGTGAATTGAAATAAAATTGAAAAGCTGTTTGTGGATTATTTGTGTCCATACTTTTATTTTAAATAAAATGAGTGTTTCATCTGTACATTCCTTAGAAATGTAATTAATTGAATATTTGATTTTAGTAAACAATCTGACAAAAAAAAGGGAAAGGGAGAAAGTTTGTGCCAATTATTATACCTGGTACCATTTATTAGATTCTTTTTTAAAAGAAATTTAGTTTTTAGCTGTGAAGAGACATCCTCTTAGATCGGACGTAGGGATGCTGGAAGCACGTATGTGTTGTAGTGAACCCTATGTCAATTTGACGTTGGTGGTTGTAGTACTTTGTTTTTATGGGTTCAAATTCTGTGAGATGAAATGTTGTTATCACTGTGCCACCCAGTCTGTAATCAGTAAAACATGCCACTGGCGTTGGACGACAAAAGAAATAATCAGACAGACTGGATTGTGTTTCCAAAGAATAGACTCAATAATTGTTTTCAACAATTGCTTTGAGAACGATATTGAACTAAAAATTTAAGGTATAAGCACTTCAGGGTAATAAAAACGTTATGGATTTATAAAAACTATTTTGCACTCTTAAGGAGACCCTTACGTGTACTGAACTGATGAAACAATTATTTGTAATTTTTAGTTATCATTAGTTATGTAGGCATTTCACATAACTAAATACTTTTTTTACGATCAAAGAGTTAATTCTAACTTACCGTAATCATAGTATCTAACTTAAATGTTTTTGTGTATATTTTCATGTTTTACCTCTAAGCTTAGAAATTCAATATCTTGCTCAATTCTGATAAAATTAAGGGTTGAAAATGTAACAATTAGTTAGTTTTTGAAGAATTTATCGATATGAAGACTTTAATAAGTATGATTTCATATATTGTAAATTTCAATAGTTAATTTATTTCTTTTGCAAATGTTTAGGAAAACCTAAACATTCTTAGCTTGTTCTTTTATTCCATTATTTTTCAATCTTAATATATAAAATAATAATAATAACATATCCAATAAGAATTCTTCATGGTCTGATTATGGAGCAGTTATTTAAAGAAAATCACATAAAAAAGCAGTTTAGAATTATAACAGCAAAGAATACTGCAGGTACCCTAGCGCCACAAAATGTGTACGTACACACGTTATAGTAATGGTAAATATCGTCATACGGTAACGTGAGAACTTTATATAAAACAATATATTAGCATGGAACATGCTTTAGTCTTGACCTAACTGTCTGAAAACGTTACGCGGGAGGGTGACGCGTAACCATGAAAACACAATGACATATCAGTGTTGACTTCAATAATGATTTTATTTGCAAGCGTTGATCAAAGTACATCTTTAGTTTCCATGACAACTCTTGTTAAAAATATACAAAATTAAGTCCTAATTAGAGAATCCAGTCCTCATTTACATATCAGTCTACCTCCAGCCGTCCACCGGTGATGTTGTGTCCTGGATCAGATTGCCCTCCTTCGACATCGTCAGGTGTATGTACTCGCCATTCTACTGATAGATCTACATCTGGATTCGGAAACGCAACCTCCGAAATAATAACTGAACCAAAGAAACCCAAAACTGGTGCTCAACGTCAAAAGGAATATAAAGCGCGTAAAGCTGCCGAAAAATCACTACCCAACGAAAATGGTGAGTGTAAACCGATCAAAACTGCTGCCAAAACCGCTGCTGAACGGATGAAAGAGTACCGCCAACGTCTAAAACTAAAGAAACTGGCTCTGAAAAGACCTCTCGAATCCGATGAAGATAACAATGTACCTAACAAATTATTGAAAACTAACTACGCCTTAGCTGACCACGAATTTGACCTTCGTTTCCGACAAAATCCACTAGGCCATATTTGCGATGTATGTGACCGAATTTGGTTCAAAAAAGACTTGAGTAATGTTGGTCCCAAGTGTTACGACATATTACGAGCTGAATTTCCCGACGAAGATGTAACAACCTTCAAGCTGTGTGCCACTTGTAAACAATCGATTTACCAATCCCGAAAAATCCCTCAGTTATCACGAAGTAACGGTTTTGTTTACCCAGACTTTCCTGCCGATTTACCGACCCTCGACTGTATTGCCGAACGTTTGATTTCTCCGAGACTTCCGTTTATGCAAATTAGGCGTCTCAGATACGAACACGGTAGTGTTTTAAGATATGTTTATATTTTTTGTAATTCCTTACATGAAATCTAAAATTCGTTGTTTTCGGAGAAATACATTTGCAGAAATTATTAAAAAGGAGCCAGCAAACAGAAAAAGCGCAGCTAAAGCATGTTCCATGTTTCTTGAATTTTAGCCGTAGGCTCTAAGCAAAAAGATCCGGGGGTCCAGGGGGCTTGCCCCCTGGCGAGGCCCGCAGGGCCGAGTTTTTTATATTAAATACTTTATAAAATTAACTTATTACCTACACACCTATCGTAAGAATATGCGGTAATTCCGCGCTTACATTTCTCTCATTATAATATGGAGTTAAGGGGAAATTCACCAGTAAGGGGGGAGTTTATACTTGTAGAATGAAACTCTCCAATAATGTATCTCAACAATCTCTGTGCGAATATTTTGTTACATGTCCAGCAATCTGTTATTATATAATACAACACTTTCAAACTACATTACACGCCCAGCGAAGAAGAGAAATTTTGAGTTCAAACGGCCGGGCTGGGCGCGGGAACGACTCGATGTGACGGTGAGACAACTCGCTTCGACAACAAGTGTCCAGTAGTTTTAAATCTTTTAAGTAATATTAATGTCTAATTATTAATGTCTTACAGATTATACATTGTAGTGTGCAATCATTCTACATAGTACACATTTAGTAAATAGTTCATTTTACATTTCATATCAAAATCAAAATTAAATTAAACTCATTTAAAAGTAATGATTATAAAAAGTGAAACAAAAAATTACCAATCAAAATTGAACTGTTTTTATAGTTTCAGATTCACAAAGACTTATGTATAGAATGTACAATGCAGAAAGGCTTTTTATTTTCTATCTAAAAAAGATTTCGTTTTTAAGATACAAAATCAGAAAATTTTGTGAACTACCACTTGAACAGTTATAATAAAGAGAGTCGCGTTAGTAGGGAATTGCCATATTATATAATTTTTATATATGCGTCGAATTCTTGCCTAGCTCAAATTTTATCATTTATAGACTATAGTGGTTTAGTTAAACAACAGTTTTTTTTCTGGTTTTCTGAATTAAATAGTGAGCAATTTTATTCCTTTCAATGACACACAGATTGTGGATCATCATCAATCATGAATCAAATAATGCACATGTTAATAAACCCTTCCTGAGCTCGACAATTCTTGAATGGTAAAATGTTATTTTGTGAAAAATTGAATAGAACACTCCCCACAGCTTATCTTATTATATTCAGCTCTCTACAATTTAAAATGTATTTTTAAATTGTAGTTAAATGTGTAGTTAAATGTTAAAGTTTGCAACAGTTAACATAAAAAATATTAGATTTTGGAGTTACTTGCTTCAACAAATTACTAACAAAACTTGTCTGTAACACTACTCAGAGAAAATGTTATTCTACTAAATTGACTAACAATTTTGTATACAAGCTATACAATGCTAGTATACTAACAATTCTGAAACTTTGTAAATTAGTTGTCAGTTATTGTATTAAAAAAGTTGTTATATAAAAGTTTCACGTCTCTTTGAATAGTTTTTATTTTGTGAGTTTTTAAATATTACAAAACAACCCAAAGGCATGAAATAGTGGTATTTGTGTCGGACGGTAGATGT
Source organism: Stictocephala bisonia (assembly GCA_035578905.1). Classification (NCBI taxonomy): domain Eukaryota; kingdom Metazoa; phylum Arthropoda; class Insecta; order Hemiptera; family Membracidae; genus Stictocephala; species Stictocephala bisonia. The sequence continues at coordinate 67,237 of JAQJVL010002597.1, forward strand.
AAACAAAGGTTCAAATCGATTTTTGACGTTTGAAAATTTATCTTTTTAAAGTAAACAGTGCTTGTAACCACCAGAGACAGTTTAGCTGTCGAGCACAACGTCAATCGACAATAACATTACAGACACAATACTCACCATAGAGAAGTTTCCTCAGTCGACTCTATCGATGGTATCACTACAGAAAAGTTGAAAGTGGGAACTTTAAAGTTGATGTCATGGCATTACCTCGGTAACCACTGACAGCACTACTGTAAACTGGAGTGGTGATTGCACAGCTAGTGAGGGAGGAAGTCTGATGACGAGGCAGTGAGCACGGAGCACGCACCAAGGTATCTCAGACAACCAATTGTTGAAATAGTTATAAAATAGTTCTTTGCATGAAGAAGACAAAGGTTGTTGTTGTTGTACATTTGTCATCATTACGCGAAAAATACCTACAGTATCACGACGTTTCAATTTTGTAAAACTCAAATCTTTTTCGAGTGCTAAAAACTAAATTACATCTATACAAACATGTTCCAAAACTTGCGTTCTTAAACTAATATACGTATGTACATTCTAACCTAGAATGGGGGACAACAAAATGAACTTCTACTGTGTAAAGACCTCGGCAGCTCCTAATTAGCTATATTATTTCACCCAGCTAAAATTTTTTATATCTAGTATAAGTTCATATTTTTGTACCCCATTCTAGTTTCTAGGTTAAAATGTAGATAATTATTAATGTAGATAAGTTTACTAGTTTAAGAACGAAGTTTTAGAACATGTTTGTTTAGATGTAATGTAGTTTTTAGCACTCGAAAAAGATTTGGGTTTTAACAAATCGAAACGTCATCTTGGTATTTTTCACGTAATGATGGCAAATGTCCAACAACCTTTGTCTTCCTCATCTGATACTCCATTATTAAGAAATTTCGAAAACAAAGGTCTTTGCAAGAACAACCAATTTTTAGATGCTTTTATTTCCTTCAACAAATCCTTTGGATAGAGTAATCTACACAGTGAACGGAGCCAACTGTTTAACACCTCTTGTATTGTTATTGTTTTTATACTAAGAAAATAATATTATATATTTATGAAATAAATCACACTTCATGACATTTACTTTCCAGACTGCTATAATATACGTGGAGACGTTTTTGTTAACGCAACTCTTATTTCTTCATCAATTGAGTCAGCTCCACTTATTTTTTACTGAGTATTTACATTCCAAAAATAACGTCGTAAGAAGAATCTTAGCAACACTAAAATCTTCCTACTGCAAAGGTACGAAAAGTACCGTTCTCCATCTTTATGAGTCTGAAAGTTAGTAAATAGTTCAAAGTATTTTCATTAATAATAATCGTTGATCTTATCCGCAACAAACACACATTGACTATAATAAAAGTTTAATATTAGTTACCAACTTTTATTCTTATTTTCAAATATAATAGCGTATTAAAAAAAGCTCATATCAACCAATTATTGTTACCGTTAGTTATAGTGATCATACAAGTTTCATCATGATCATAGTTATAGTGATCATACATAATAGTAAACACGAACCATACAGTTGAAATAAACCAACATGTTTTATCCGGTTATAACGTATGTATATCTTACGATAGGGCTGTCGACTTACCAGCGGTGGTGTGGCTGTTTAGGAAAAAGCCACATTAAATAATAAAACAATTTTAAAGTAGTATCAATTACCTCAACAAAAAAAAAACAAAAAAAAAAACGACGTGTCACTAACACCGACCACTCATAAGCAACTCACAGCCACAACTGACCACAGACGCCAGTAGAAAGTAGACAAAAGTTACGCGCGTGTATCTTAAGCCAGTTCGACCATAAGTACGTTTGTTGGATTCGAACAATCAGCTCGGTTATGTACAAAGGTTTTTTTTTAGTCACGGGCTTTTCTTTTGTGTGTCAGCAATCTTAGACAGTGTTACTATAAAATTAAATATTTATATATTTATAAATTTACTTCGATTCAAGTTTCTAAACTATATTCAGGAGGACATCAGAAAAGAATGTCTTGTAACATTCTTGTTCTTGTCTTGTTCGGATTTGCCTTTTTCTTGGTTATGATATGTTACTTTTAAGGATTTTTTGCTTTGGTTAGGCTTGTCTCACTAGAGTAGATAGTAAGTAAGATTGGTATTTTTTAACGTAGTTTGTTTAATGAAAAACAATTGTTATTGTATTTTGTCAGATTGTTATAGAACAGAAAAGATCCAATATGGATCCTCCTCTCCGTGCACTCTACTAACGGCGCTCGTTCGGGCTAATTTAATTACAACTCACTAAAATATTATTTGCTACAAATAATTTAAATTGAAGTATAAATACTGTATATAAAATAAATTTTAATAATTTTCCTCTAAATTTATTTTATAAAGCGTTATGGCCAATTATCATAAATGTTTAATGTAAAAATAGAAAATTATTCAAAACAACATTTTGTTTAATGTAAAATTAAATATGATATAACGATGCATATCAGTTAAAATAAAATAATAAAAATAAAAAATTGGGTGTGCGTCAGACCACACGGTGGAAGTTATACTTCTTTGGCCATTCTCATACACCCACTCACGCACACAAACAGACAGGATATATAAATGAAATATAAGACATTTTTCAATATTATTCAATATATTTATCTTCAATATATTATACGTGACTTCATTATTATATTATACACCTATATTATCATTATCAGTAATTTCTTCGATTAAATTTCTTCGATTAACAATTGATTAATCGATAGTTCTTAAAAATTTGTTCTTACTTTTCAGCGTGACGCGGTTTCTCGACCAACATCCCATCCCAAAGTGTCTAACGGGCGCAAAGAAGTATAACTTCAAAAACCTGAAAAATATCATTTACAATTCATAATTTTGTGTTTAGGCCTAATGTTGTCTTTAACTAATATGTTATTTAAATCTATATATAGGCGAGATAAACATTATTCTTCCATGACAAACATTGAGTCATTTTTAATTTGATTCCTTTTGGTCCATGAAGAATCTTTAAATACGATATTAGTAAATTTAGTGCATGTCAAATTATTAGTTAGTAAAAATATTAAAATGAATTTATGTTTAATCTGTAAATGTTCAAAAATTAAAGTTTCTGAATACTTTTATTAATTTTGATAAAACTACCGAAACAACATTTGTATTGGTTCTTTTTTAATGTAGTTAATGTTAGTTTCTTACTTTAATGTAGTTAAGTTACATTAACATCCTTTATGATTAGTTAATGTAATCTTATTGCAGTCTGATTTGAATATTAATTTTAATTGTGTTTTAACATTTATTTGTTGATATCGTGACCTTGACAGCGCCTAATTGGTTTTATTAATTTAACCCTGTTAACATTTTATATTTAGTATAAGTTGATTTTGTTGTACCCCATTCTAGGATCTAGGTAAAAAAGTAGATAAGTTTATTAGTTTAAAAACGTAGTTTTAATACATGTTTGGGTAGATGTAATTTAGTTTTTAGCACTTGAAAAAGGTTTGGGTTTTACCAAATCGAAACGTCGTGATTGGTAATTTTCACGTAATGATGGCAAATGTCCAACTACCTTTGTCTCCCTCATACTTCTTTTAATAGTTACAGAAATTAGTTTTTAATTTGCACAGTCACCTAAAATAATACAACAGAAATATACACTGCTATTTTAATCGTCAGTGTAACTGTAAATATTACAAATAAATTCAATTGGTGTCTCCCAATTTTGCTACGACGATGGATTGTCTGCACCTCGACCGTGTACTTATAAAGCTGTATAAAGTATTTATTTCCTTTTTTAAAAAGTTCTAAGAAAATGTAGATTTAATAAGAATGTTTGTGAAAATATGTCAATAAAACAAAGTGTAAACCAAATTGAAATGTTCTAGCTAGTCCCCAAAATATTAAATAATAGAAAACTCCAATATTTAATTTATTCTACAAAAAGAAATCACAACTTTAGTATATACAGCAACTTTAATTTATATATATATATATATATATATATATATATATATATACATACAACAATTGTTCATATAAAAATTCTTAATTTTAATATATCATGGTATCTTCTAAAATAAAAAGAGTTTCATAAAGTAAATAATGCATTTTGATATGTCGACAGAAACCATGGATGCCAATTTATTAAGTTTCTAGCTTATCTTAACGAAGTCCCGTCATGTCATATTTCTACACAACACATCCCTTCGACAACTAGAAAACATAACTTAGAGGAAGAATGTACATTATATTTTTTGTGTGTATATAATTTAAATTAATATCTTTAATACGTAATATGTGTTTTCTAATTTAGTAATTGTTACTGTAATGGAAAAAAATCCCAACCGTATTTTTCTCATACATAATAGATAACAAATGCACTTTCAGTGACATTTAAAAACTCAAAACTCAAATTTCTAGATTGTTTGAAGGGAATGTATACAATTTCTATGCTCTTTCAACAATTTTGTAGGCAAGTTTTGTAAATAAAATTACGTCATATGATTTAAGATGATTAATGATCAATTATTTTGTGGAGATTCATCAATAATTCTTGTAATTGACTTAACTGATGTTTTGAACGGTTATTAATAAAAGTACAGATAAATATTATCTTACCGAACTTTTAGGACATTATTTAATTACCAATCTGCCACAATTATAATAATTGAGCTTTGCGTAAATGTGAGAATTATTACGACCATCAATTAATTTTTTTAATATAAAATTCTCAAATTTTTTTAGACACATTTTGAAATTTTCTGTGTCCCTTTGCATTAGCCTAAAATCTTATGTCAATACGCTTAAGCTAAGTAATCTGACATTTATAATGATAGTGGGTTAGTAACAATAATAAAAATAAACCACTCATTAGTTAGGCATGTAATATATCCCTCAACATCCCTACTTACATCCCTCAACATACCTACTTATATTCCTCAACATCCCCACTTGCAAGGACTCAACAGGTTTATTGTAGGTTACCAAACAGTTTAAAGAATATGAAATAACAAGCTATGAAAATATAGTTGTAATAAATAGCATAAAATATCTCGTATAGAAAGAAATTGATGTTAATAATATTAAATATGTCAGATAAAGGAAGATCAGCTGGAGTAGAAGACCCATTTTAACATCTATTAGAACTTTAACTTAATGAAACCTCTTTTAGGGTTAACTCATTTGTCAAAAGCAAACCAAATAATGAAATCCATTAACAGCTACCCATTTGCACAGGATTAAACAAACCTATATGGGTTAAACACCTTTCAACTATATAAAAACAGACAAAATGTAAAAACAGACAAAATATAAAAACATAGTCAAACGATTATTGAAAATTGCGTGAATACAACATGTAAAAAGTATGACGAATGGTGACATTATTTATGTATTTATTGTAAAAAATAAACAGTATCAGTTGTAATAATTAGTTTAGTTGTCAACACTAATTGACTAAGCTTCTAACACCACAATAATGGTTGACAACGAACACCACAATATTGGTCAACACTAGGAGAAAAATAGAAACTTAAAACATCATCCATAAAAAAGTCAAAGAAAGAGAATAAATAATTGGGTTTACCATACTTGCAGTCTTCTAACCAAATACAGGGAAACCGGGGGCAAAGGAAATGTAATTTACTGGTAAAAATAATTATTGAGATCCAGAGGATTTTACAAATGAACGAATGTGATAAATCTAATAGTGAAAAATTCAATTAGTTTAGTTTTTAAAGTAGAGTAAATCAACCTGGATTATTTATACTTATACACTGTACATGATGTGTACTATACTCTAAATAAATGATTGAACAGATTTTTGTTTATATAAAGGATAGATATAATTGTAAAATGGCACTAAAATGGGCTTCACCGTGACTGCAGTAAAATAGTCCCTGGCAGTATTTCATAGTACAGTAAATTGTACTATAGATTTCTTACTTAAACGAAAACTTACGAACGTATAAAACAAAATACACAATATAGTAAGTTTGAGCATACCCAAGGGAGGAAGTATGGCGACTTGCTTGCCGGTTGAGGTGTGGCGAGAACAGTTCTTGGAGTGAGGAGACGAGCGAGAGAAGAATGGACCATGGAGAGGGGCGACCTTGCCTGTGGAGACCCGCCAGGAGTCAGGGACTGGGGACCCAAGCTATCTCTTGTCTCTCAACATAGTGTGCACTGTTTGACAAGTCCAAGACCTGCATTCATTTAATCACAATCAATTAAACAACAGCCCTTACAAGTTTCTTACAAATTATAGAGCACAATTTTTAGATCGCAAACCCATCGGTATATGACACGTTTAAAGGATTTAAATAAATAAAAAAACTAGGGGACACTCATGCACGCTTCGCGCGCCATCCCTGTCACTCGCTGCGCTCGTGACTCCTCGGCCTTCGGCCTTGGCATGTAGATTTTGACTTAAAATGTTAGTTATTAAACTGTATTAAGTAAAATCATATTATTTAAATTCATTTACAGTAGCCCACTCATTGCACTTTATTTGCACTCTAAATAATTATAAACAACCAATGTTATTACTAAGCCTATTTCAAATCTATTCATTTTATTTTATTTAACGGCTGATGACAACATATACACAGACAGACAGGTATTTGCTCTTTTATAAAATTAACTTGATATTTTACTGTGCTGCTCTCTGTGTTTAACCTAACAAATAATTTGGACCATTTAACATTTGTTTATGCCACCAGCTGGTCAATTAAAATTAATCTCCATAAGAATAACATTGCAACTTGGACGCCCTTTAGAACAAAAACCTATGGGAATTTAAAACAATGTAGTTCCATTACGACTTAGAATTCAAATTTATCTTTTGAATACAAAAAATCATCAACATCGGTAAAGTTCTAAGTTAAGAAAGTGAGTGAACTAAATAAGCCTATAGTAATTAATTATGATTGATCATGAAATACTAAATAAATATGAACATATCGTGTTCGTTTAATCATGAAAACTAATATTTCCTACTTGATTTCATCATTCATTATTATTCATTAGTAAGACGCCCATCGTAAAGATATGGCCAAATATGATGGGCGATTGGGAATCCGAACCAACTAGTTTTGGACAGGTTGTCTGTTAACTGACAAGCCTGACACTCAGTTCTCTTCTCTACACAACATCTGAAGATTGACTACAATCCAACGCGGACTGGGGGTCCGTGTTGGATGGTAGGCTGGGGTGGCTTCTCTAGTAGTGTCCACACCGACAGCAACCATTGAGCGAGAGGACCGAGTATAGAACCTATCATCTAAAACCTCCACAACACTTTGTCCCCAAATAACTTCATTACTGCACTGCGCCACTACTGGCGACATTTCATTGTTATGGGACAGATCAGATTCCCAAGAATTTAAATGGAGAATAAGGGTTGGATAATGTTCTACTTAATAGAATGAACGCTATAAAATAATAGCAGTTAAATTAATTATAAGGTTAATTAGAACTCTCTATTTTGCACATTTATTGAAGTGACAAACATGTCCAGCACACATGTCTGTAGTTCCGGAATGTGCTCATATATTTCACGTTACACGGGTGCTTGGGAACCCTAACAAAATATAAACGTTTATTTGTTTATCACATGAATGCTTGCGAGTGGTGATTCTTTTTTCTTAGAAAGTGGCATTCATTTAGTGACCAATCAACAGATGGGAATAACCAGAAATTAATATTATGATGTATTTAGTTTTGACTGAAAATTAGTTGGTGATTTCTGTATAACGAAGAACGTTGTTTTAAACAACAGCTTTCCCAAGTTCCAACTTCCAAACTAGCATTTTCTTCTGTACGTGTTTCATGTTACATTAAACCTCTTAAAATGTTCAGTTATACTCGTTACATATATTATTTCAGCCTAAATAAGAGCAATACGCTGTGACTCAGACATAACCTAACCCCGTGAATTGAAAACACGCTGATGTGTAATTCTTAGAGCTATCAACTCTGAAATGTGGCGAGGAGAAACAGCATATTGTAAAATAAAATACTCCCTGAGTTATTAAAATTTCAGATTGTTTGTTTTCTTTATTAAACATTAGGGCAGTGAGTAAGCACCAAATGTTGAACTCCAGTTCAGCCCTTCAAGATGTATACTTAATTTTGCACCGGTTAATACACATTCTAAAAATACAGGCGCAGTAGTCGTAAAATACTACCTAAAACTTACCAAAGGTTCAAATTATTTTTCTCTTTTAAATACATTAGTAATAAATCATTTACCTGTGTTGTAAAGCAGATTTCCTTTCGACGCAGAAATTATGTGCACCTGAGTTTGAAGGTTGTGTTCAAAGAAACTAATAGGCCTACGAAATATCCAATCACACTATTATTTTCATCGTTTAATTTTGCGTTATAAAATATGAATATTTAAATTTTAATATAGGTTTTAGTAATTTTTATCCAAGTTGGAATAAGAAAAGTGCCGGAATTTTAACTGTTTTTCACTGCACATCAAATTTCCACCGTCATTACTACGAAACCCGTTAATATATCATATTTATATTTTAATACGTGGTTGGTAGGAGTATTTTCTATAAGTTTTACAACATTTTAAATTTTATCTTTTCAAGAAAAAAGTTCCTAATAATTACTTAAAACATTGTTTTTAGGCGTTGTAAAATTAATTACTTGATCTTGTTGTAATCCTTATTATATGTGTAGTTACGATACATTATTTTTATATGTGTCGATTTAAATTGGTTTAAAATAAATTTAAATTAATTTAAATCAACACAGAACAAGGGCATACGATACATATGAAAATAGCGTATCGTAATTAATTATAATCTCATAAGGATTACAACAAGACCAAGTAATTAATTTACGACCTCTAGAAGCAAAAAATCAGTGTTTTAGATTAATAAGAACTTTTTTTCTTGGAAAGATAAAATTCTAAAATTTATAAAAATTATAAAAAATATTCCTATCAACCACTTATTAAAATATAAATATGATACATTAACGGGTTTCATAGTAATAACGGTGGAAATTTGATGTGCAGTGAAAAATAGTTAAAATTCCGTTACTTTTTTGTTTCAACTAGAAAAAAAATTATTAAAACTTATGGTAAAATTTAAATATTCATATTTCATAACGCACAATTTAAACGAGGAAAACAATTGTATGATTGGATATTTCATAGGCCTCTTAGAAAACAACCTTCAAATTCGGATGCACATAATTTCTGCGCCGACAGTAGAATTGATAATTTTCAAATATCAAAGACAACACTCGATAAATTTAACAGAAGACGCTGATTCAGTACATCGCCTAGATGGGAACGCCGATGTATGCAAACACGTGACCTGTATGTAGGTGAACACGTGCATATCTCTTTTCAACTCAACATGGATAAATGGGAATATTTACTGCTAGATTTAATTTCATTCCACAAAATATCCACATAACGTTAGTAGAAAAATCTGATCAAAAAGATCAGATCAAAATGTTATAAAGTATTTCAAATTTCATAAAGAACAACAAGTCTTATTTTGATACGTGAGATGAACTTTAAAATAAGGCTTTGATTATTCATATAATAAAGTGCACTTAAGCCTCCATTTTAATGATTAGACCTTGAACGCTTTATCAAGCTCAGCCTGATTAATGAGGTGTGTGCCTAAGTGCAAAAAATACCAACACTCATCAACATCAGATTCCTTTATATATTGTAACGTGAGCTATTTCTGATTAATTGAGCACGAGGCTTACATTATACTGATCAGACTTTAATCTTCGCCTCATCATCTGAATTTAACCCATTCTAAGCTTATAAACAGAAAAAATTCATTATTACAAAAACATTAAACAAATAATAAATATTAAAATTAAATTGTTCATTCTAAAGATAATATAGCAATAAATAACAAAACTCCAATAAATACAATAATAACAATTGTATTATAGTGCAATTAAAAACAAAAAATAACAAATAATAAATATATGGTGTGGTCGTGCGGGTGAATCAGTAACACTGAACGTGTGTAAAAGGGCGGCGGCTCAATAGCATTAAACGTTAAACAGTAAAAAATAAAACCTTTAAAAATTAAGACACGCGTCATAATTTTGATCACAATCTTGATACAACTTACAACAATATTTTTATAAATTATATAACAAAATAAGTGAACTGTGACAGTTAAACTGGCTGTCGCAAATAACACGGATCGTTGAGTGAACTTGCACTCAGGCGTGTGACGAGGCGTGGATCAAGGTCTGGTTAGCTCAATGTACACTTCATCAGGATGTTCACGTTGTAGTATAGGCAGGAATGTCGATGAGGTTTTGGTATTTTTTGCAATACACCTTTACTGAATGAACTTGCATTCAGGCGTGTGATGAGGCGTAGTGATATCAATGCGTAACTTAAAATTGGCGTGCTGTTTGGAAAAGTGTGTTCAAGATCATGTTTAGGATCAATTTTATTTAGTCTCTACATAATATATCGTCACATCTGCAATACTCCAAATATCATTCATAATCAGATGATTTGCAAATAAATTTTTATTTTGGGGCTGATGGTGTAGGATTAATTCGTATAGTATTAATTTAAATGTAAGAATGATTTCTTCTTAAATCTAGGATCATGGACTTAAACTTAATGTTTAACGGCTCAGTCAATAATATTTTGCCATTTGAGACAGTTGAGTAAACTGGTAGATAAAAAAAACTGTATACTAGATTACAGCCAAAAATTAAAACTCATGGTCTTCTGATGGGTAACATTTGAGCTGGATTGATTATATACATAATACTGTTGAAGAATTTCCTTTTCTATTTATAGGTTAAAGATGTTTTATGAATACATAATAATGATTTATACATACGTCTCTCAAGGTAAAAAAATCTTGGGAGTATATTCTTCCCAAATTTTAATTATTTTAAATTACTGTTGAGCTGTTGTAAAAACTGCAAAGATCCCAAAACAATTGTATGAGATTCTTATTTAAATGTGGAATACATTTCAAAAACCTCAAACTTGACATGATGCGTTCCGTAAATATTATTTTACTTCTTTTCAACATTTCAAGTTTGGCCAGCCTGATGTAAAATTTAAATTTCTATCGTCCATTACTTTGCTTGCGTAACACTAATGGATGATACAAAGGTTAAGCAAGGTTCATCACTATTACTATTCACTGCTATCAATTCCTGTTCACAAAACAGCTGTTTTCAACCAATCTTATATTGTTACTAGCTGTATCTGTGTTCGCTTTGGGGCATTAGGCCTACTCAAACAGCTGGTCGGAGACGTCAATGCGTCCATGGAGGTTATTGGCATGGCTGCTTTGAGTGTGTTGGTGCCATAATGTACATCAACTTGTAAGTTGATAATTTACGACTTGTAATTATACATTGTGATGTATCCTTTTAGTTATTATCATTTTATTTGTCTTGTCTGATAATTTTGTAAAATTATTTACTATCAATCTGCTTACAGATCAACTTTTAGAGATGAGGTGTAGGTCCTAACTTCACCTCTTAAATAAAGACAGTTTTAATTTAATTTTAATGTACAGCAAACATCTATATTTCTTTTTTTTAGAAAATATAGCTTAAAATTAAAATGCATACGTTATTATTTTGATTTTTACTTAAAATTAACAAAGATAGTATCATTATTATTATACTTAGTGGACTTTTTGTTTGGCAATTGTATATTATACCAAAAAAAATGTATACTACAATTTATTTAAATGCAAATCAATATATTATGTAGTTGCGCGTTTGTTAAGTTATATATACACTAGCTACCTCAAGTTGTATTATAGATAAAAGCCAAACTTACATTCAGATCAAATTACTTATCCTGACATTATATTTTTTATAGATTACAAATAAAAAAGCACTTTAGTAACTATTTCGTTGGTTGGCTAGTGACGGAAAAACTAAGTCAAACTGATTCATTCTAGCTTATTTTAATTATATTTCGCATTTTGAGAAATATATATATGTACATAAAAATATTCTTCAGGGACTTTTTAAAAGTTAATTAATTGCAGTTCGTGTTTATAAGATCAAATTTACTAATAATAAACTGTCTTGTATGAAACTGACGTGGAATGAACTTCTTCTACAGTAAATGTATGTATTTCCAGAATGGATTGACAAGGAATGAAATACGGTTAGGTTAGGATATGATAAGTTAATGAATATAAAGTCGACGAAAATATTTTGCAATTAAATAGCAGTCTATTCTACTAAGTCAAGTTCAAGGTCAGAGTTGAGTTTGCAGTTGAAAAGGACTCTTAATGGAGACAGCTAATGGACTCTTCGAATACAAAAGCATCTTAACCTCGAAGGGAGAACTAATCAATTACACTAAAATCAATCAGTATTCTTACAATAAAATAACTACAGCAGACACCTGGAACCAAGTTCGTATCCCTTTTTAATGTCGAGAAAAAGTTAATTTAGACAATTTATAAGAGAGTTTTTTAGGCCACTGAAACATTTTGAAACTTAGTATATGAGGTTTCAATTAAAATACTTACTCGATATTAATGTTTCAAAATTAATTATTTGACCATTATTTTTACAATAGTGAATTTTCAAACATCACAAATTGTGTATTTCATGTAAAAAATTGTGTATTTTTCCCACTCTAACTGCGATTTTAAAAAAATCGTGAAAAGGTAAAAACATAGAATTGCCACTCATAATCCCAGAAAAAGACGAGAAAAAGTTTTAATGGTAGTGTTTAACACTAATTTTAAAAAGTTTTAAATTTAGTGTTCCTCCACCTTATACAGTTGATGTTCGAACTCAAGTCTATACTTTTTGATCTGACAGTAATTAACAATAGTTTTTAAGCACATATACAAATGCGACAATTTTAATGATATGTAAATTAATTTTAATAATTTGAAGACCTAATTATTATATTGGCTAAACAAAGTAGAGATCGAGTTGCAACACTTGAACTTCTTAACATTAATTAGGCTTACAGCTCAAATATTTCTTAACCGTTCATCTCGAAGTTCAAGGCAATTAGGTGCCTGATCGAAGGCACGTGCCTTGTAATGCTGATCAAGGATTAAATGAATGTTTTATCAAAAATGAACATAACTTTCTTTGAAATTTCAATCGAGGAATTCTTATAAGTGAAGCAGTTTTTTATCAACGCAACTCCTTCTTTAATTCTTCACCAATTTAAACTGTCGAGGTGTCAAAAATTGCCTCTGTTCGTAATTGTGCAATAAGGCCTTAACTCTTCAATACTTTCACCCTGAAGGGTATGGAAAGCCTTCAAAGTACGATTTTTGGCCATAAAAATAACATAGAGAGAGATTTAAAATCGGAAAGTAACGCTTGTTCAAAAATGTAAATAGTGATTTACAAAAGTTTTTAACAGCTGTTGGAATGTAAACAATGGTGTTTGTAATATTGATGAGGTCAGAGCTTTCATAATGTCAAACTAGGGAAGGGGTTTTAGTTAGCTTCCAATTAAAATTTTAATTTTCCATGTTTTTAATTAAACAATAAATGTTTAATTTTCCAGTATTTGATATTTTAGTTATGTTTTTGGTGTACTTTATCTTCTCTATTCCTTTATTTATACCAAACAACCACCACAAACAAACATTTCATGTATCAAATCAATTTTTTTGTGCAAACAAACTTTACTCACTAGTTCACATGGACCTGCAGGTTTGTTTATGAACTTTATTCAACAAGTACAGATTGTTAGCTTAGTGGGGATTCAAACCTTGGACCTTTCCCCACATTCCACAGCCCTCTCTACACAGTTGTTTACTACAGCCCTCTCTCTCCCTCTCTCTCTCTCTCGAACTTGAAGTGCTTCCTTTAATATTCTTGACCTGTAAAAGGCAAATACCACTGACTCATTCATCTAAAAACCACTGACCCACCCATACACGTACAGTAGTGCTGGTTAACAAAAAACAAATTAAATGATCACGTTTGAAATAAGCTGTGTTGTAATTGGGTTTTTATGATAATAAACAGGTAGCAACGCAAGTAACGTGAGTGAGATACTGTAATTAAATTTAATGCTGTGATTTTACTTTATACAGTTAATCTACTATTATTTGTAGTCAAACGTCACAAGCCGAGGTGTAACAAGCGCAGCTACGGAGTTGCCACCTTGGATGTGTGTCGGAGTTTCCCTTAGTATTGAAAAAATCTTCTCTTCACAAATGACAGCTCTACAACTAAGAGTGGAAAGAAATGGCGTCTGTCCTTCCTAACTGGATAACTGCAGGCTGGGGAAATCATCAACAGCCCCTCAATACATCCATTCAGTGGTCCTACTAAAAATGTTAACATTAAAATTTGCAATATCTTTATTCATAATGTTGTTTTAGAATATGTAAACATATTTTAAGAAAACCCACGTTTCTGCTCAGATGGTTTAATTAAACAAGAAGTAATTCCTTAAGTTGACATATATCTATGTATAATGTATTGTATTCAAATAAGTACTTCCAAAAAGCAACAACCCGAAATTTTCTCGTGAAATTTAATAGTTGTTATATGTAGATCATTATATGTACTCATGAGGGGGTGGAGTCATTAACCCTTACACACAGAGAGGGATGTTTGCCAACTCAGTTGCCTTTAACCACAGGTTGATTCTTATTTAGGGATTATGTAATTATTACGAATTTATAGTGTTGTAGGTCAAAATAAATAAGTCCCGAACAATTTTTGGGATTCGGTGCATCCCAATCAACGGAGTCTTGCGGCAGGTAGATATAACACAAGGTTCCTAACTTTGTATATACCACAAGGTTCCCAACCTTGGACATACCTCAAGTTTCTTAACCTTGGATAAACCACAAGTTTCTTAACCTTGGACGTACCACAAGTTTCTTAACTTTGGATAAACCACAAATTTCCTAACCTTGGATACACCACAAGGTTCCTAACCTTGGACGTACCACAAGGTTCCTAACCTTGAACATACCACAAGATTCCTAACCTTGGACATACCACAAGTTTCCTAACCTTGGCCATACCACAAGGTTCCTAACCTTGGACATACCACAACGTTCCTAACCTTGGACATACCACAACGTTCCTAACCTTGGACATACCACAAGGTTCCTAACCTTGGACATACCACAAGGTTCCTAACCTTGGACATACCACAAGTTTCTTAACCTTGGACGTACCACAAGTTTCTTAACCTTGGATAAACCACAAGTTTCTTAACCTTGGATAAACCACATGTTTCTTAACCTTGGATAAACCACAAGGTTCCTAACCTTGTATATACCACAAGGTCCCCGACCTTGGACATACCACAAGGTTCCCAACCTTGGACATACCACAAGGTTCCTAACCTTGGACGTACCACAAGTTTCTTAACCTTGGATAAACCACAAGGTTCCTAACCTTAGATCCACCACAAGGTTCCTAATCTTGGATCCACCACAAGGTTCCTAACCTTGGATACATCACAAGGTTCCTAACCTTGGATACACCACAAGGTTTCTAACCTTGGATATACCACAAGGTACCACAGCACTCACCAAGTAAAACCGTTATCTGCCGTATTATTTTAAAAATCCTTAATTTTAGTGCATTTAAGTTTTTGTGTATAAGTTCAAAATTTATTAATTAATGCATAATATCTAGTATTTTATACATTACTAATGGCTGTGTGATCTCGACAGATTCTGTTGTTTGGCAAAAAAAGTATTGTTTCAAAAACGAAAATACTTTAAATAACATAAGACATGGAATTATTCTTAAAACAGTTAAAACCGATGTGTGTGTTAGAAAACTTTTCCTTGTTTTGGAAAACAAATTTTCTTCCCTACAGATATATATTTTTTTGCTTAAATTAATTGCAAATTTATTGCCTGCGTTATAGGCAGCGCAGGTTCGAATCCTGGTCTGGTCTAGATATTTTTCACTGTTCACTCTACTGGCTCTTCTCCTTATTCTGTCTTGTTACATTTTACACATAAATACATAGTCTAAAAAGAACTGGTAAAGAGCGCAGTTAAAAAGGAGACTTGCCTCTTAAAAAACAGGTTGACGTTTGCAATATCTTGTCTAAGACAGGTTGCCTCTTAGACAAGTTGACGTTTTTAATTGATCAATATTTATTTCAAATGTTGTTGTTATTTGTAAACGTGTGTTTCGTTACTTTAAATGTAACCACGTGATAAACTACCAACGATAACTACCAAACTCGTCAGATTCAATCCTTTCTCCCTTACTAAGAATACAAACCCACTCTTACAGTGGAGAGGGTAAAAATAAATAGAACTTTTTATGTCGGCAATAGCCTTCGCATTACAATAGTTATTTAATATAATTGCCTAGTAAAGTACATTCTCTTTGTTTGTAGACAGTTATAGCAGTATTAAATCACAACTAACTCTTAGTGGAAGTCCGTCACACTTGTGTGAGAGAGGAGTGTAGTCAGTACAAGGGAGACTAGAAGAAAATTGCAATAAAGTTCTTCTGAAAAACCAGAACTTGAACTTGGTGGTCCCATTATTTGATGGCAAGAGATCAAACGTAACCTAATTAAAATTGTGAAATATATTTACAGTAATGGTAATTCAGAACTTTATAACATTATAAAAACTGTTTTCCCGACGTGATGTGAATCCACAAATACTCAAGCCACAAGTGTAACTTTTGCCCAGATATATAGTTGAAGTTATGTCGCTGATCAGGCCCGACGAGACTCCTGACCTAAATGTATCCATAATTTAATCCAAAGCTATCAAGTATGTTATTTCTAAGATAGTTACAAACAACCCTGTCGCTACGCGCTACCCTCCTTCCCTCTCTATGAGCATGTCATTGATTAGCATGTTTGATAACGTAATTAAGTAAATTTTAATTAATACATCTGAAAACATATAAGTTATGCTTTGAAGCAAAGACGTCGGATTACAAACCTAACCTAACCTTACCTAATAATGATCATTCATTATTAGTGTTGGTGAGATTCGGTTAGTAACAACACGCCTTATCTTGCAGTTTAGTATTGTACAAATAGCAATGTTGCCAACATAATGCTAAAAATTTGAAGAGAAATCATTTTGTCGCTAAATGATCAATGGCAATAACCTCAAACTGGACGCTTAGATCTCATTATAAAAACTTTCACATCAGGAGAAACCATCACATTGTCACTACATTGTATATTACACACACGTTTGACGCTATCTGTGGGGAACTACACGAACTTCTTTCACTACCTACTTAAAGCTAGGTTATTGCATTACAATTGTTCATTCACTGTGATGATTTCAATTGATAATTTTATTCAGCTTAGTATAAGAAAATTGAAATCCAGTTGTGAAATTACTGATATTGTTGTATTTGATTAAACTACACTTAGTGTATAAAAATAAATCCCGAACTCATTTAAAAATGAGGAGGTTGATAATAAACCCCCAAGGGTTGAGCAGATGTTGCACCCAGAGTACTTACCAATCACTCCTTACAACAAACATTGGATTAGCACGTTTTTCTCTTCAGAACTCTAAATAGTAAACGATGTTTTTTTAATGGGGGTCATACTTACCCGGTGCCATTTGTAGAGATTCCATTTGGTTAGGGGTTTTCCATTTGGTTGGGGGTTTTCCATTTTGGGGTGGATATGTAATATCAGTCTGTTCGTAGTGCTATACAAAATTAATTTGAGTGAAAACGCAATAATTAATTTGAAGATGAATGGAACTACGTTTTAAGTACTCTCCAGACAGTAACAACATTGATTTTGTAGGTGTATATAATCTATATATTATATAAAATCCAATGTATGTTTGTTTGTCTGTCTATCCTTTATGCGCTACCAAACCAGCGATCGCCATGAAACTTGGGGAAGTTGTTCTATATACCCCAGGGAAGGTTCCTGTCCTATTCCCGTTTCTTTAATCCCTCAGGGCTCCATCCCTTGGACTTCTAAAGTTTCGATGTTAATCAAATAGCAGGATGCATGAAGGTATAATAAGTCAAATATAAAAAGAATATCAGCTGTGGGCTTTACATATGTCAAAATTTTGATTTCTTGTGAAGCTATATTAATTGATTGATTTATTTGATTAACAGCTGTTAAATAAAAACAAATGTAATAAAATTGTGGTAGGCAAAACTTTCAAAATTAAAAATAATTGAGTACAGTAGTAAACTACACAAAACATCAGCTGTTGTAAATTGGATACTGTGTAAACTGTAAGATTGCTGCACATTTCAATGATACAATCAGAACTCAATATTATGACCGGCGAAGCGGGCGGGTACAGCTAGTCAAGGATAAAAGTGAGTCAGTGTGCAAATTATTAAAATCTACGGGTGTTATTCCATAACTCTTCCACACATTATACCAGATTACAAAGTACCAGGTGTGAATCAACTGAGTTTTTCGTACGTCCATAAATATTAAATAAAGATGCCATTAAAGGCTATTGGTCCTTTTGTCATGTGTTTACTTAATGTAAGTGTGGTGTTAAGAGCGCACGTTCAGAGTACTTGCACCTGAGGTTGCTTAATAGCAACCTCAGGTGAAATAAATAATAAACCGAGCACTATTTAAATAATAAACCGAAATTAACCGAGCACTATTTAATAATAGTGCTCGGTTTATTTCAACAGTCATGATTCAATTCATTAGTGCACATACCATATTTATGAGTGGAAGTACACGAATCTTAACTGACTTGACTTAACTCACAGGTCAACAACTTCCAACTCTTCCTACAAACTTCACAGCTAACAACTTGTAACTGACTCTCTATACAAACTTTATACCGTGGGTCATCAATTTCTTATGTGCGTCTTTCAACAAACTTCACAGCTAACAACTTGTAACTGACTCTCTATACAAACTTTATACCGTGGGTCATCAACTTCTTATGTACGTCTTTCTACAAACCTTACAGCTAACAACTTGTAACTGACTCTCTATACACACTTTATACCGTGGGTCATCAACTTCTGATGTACGTCTTTCTACAAACCTTACAGCTAACAACTTGTAACTGACTCTCTATACAAACTGTATACAGTGGGTCGTCAACTTCTTATGTGTGTCTTTCAACAAACTTCACAGCTAACAACTTGTAACTGACTCTCTATACAAACTTTACACCGTGTGTCGTCAACTTCTTATGTGCGTCTTTCAAAAAACTTCACATCTAACAAATTGTAACTGACTCTCTATACAAACTTTATACAGTGGGTCATCAACTTCTTATGTGCGTCTTTATACAAACTTCACATCTAACAACTTGTAACTGACTCTCTATATAAACTTTATACAGTGGGTCATCAATTTCTTATGTGCGTCTTTATACAAATTTCACAGCTAACAACTTGTAACTGACTCTCTCTCTACCAACTTTATACAGTGGGTCGTCAACGTCTGATGTACGTCTTTCTACAAACCTTACAGCTAACAACTTGTAACTGACTCTCAATACAAACTTTATACAGTGAACAGTGGGTCATCAACTTCTTATGTGCGTCTTTCTACAAACCTTACAGCTAACAACTTGTAACTGACTCTCTCTCTACAAACTTTATACAGTGGATCGTCAACTTCTGATGTACGTCTTTCTACAAACCTTACAGCTAACAACTTGTAACTGACTCTCAATACAAACTTTATACAGTGGGTCGTCAACTACTGATGTACGTCTTTCTACAAACCTTACAGCTAACAACTTGTAACTGACTCTCTATACAAACTTTATACCGTGGTTTATCAACTTCTACAAACTTCACTAATTAACTTCACTTTTAAATGAAATTCTTTACAAACTTCACTGGTCAACATCTTCTTCGTACAGTAGGCCAACAACTTCTGACCTAACTCATACTAAAAACTTCATAGTCATCAACATTTAATAATTGAACCTATCTTAAAACTTCACTGTTCAAAATGTTTTAAATGACCTCTTTCTACAAAATACGAACTAAGTACCAACCTCTTAGTTCGTAGGTTGGTGGACGGCCAGCAAGGATCGTGTCTTTTATGTTAAGGATTGGTTAATGAGACATTAGATTAGCTACTAAGTGCTTCCTTTATATATGCAATGAACTTTATAACACGTGTACAAAATTGCTTTGTTGACAATAGAGTCCTGTTGTTGGCTGGCCAATCCAGGGCTACAGCGCATCGGTCTCGGGGACAGTGAGTGGCGAGTGGCCTTGTTGGTAACAATGACTACTCAAGGTGTTCTTACAAACAACCCAGAATTTATATGGAATCCATACAGAATACTTGGAAGTTATAATTGATTAGAAAACCACGAGGACTGCAGTCAATCTTTTAACATTGGGGAAAATCCCTTTATAGCTTATCCCAAAAATATATTCCCTTGGCTTATATATTCCTTAAATCAATCAACACTTCGCTCTAAAGGCTTAGATCTCATCCTACAGTCTAACGGTATTCATCAACATCAACTATGTTTGAAAAAGTATTACTTTAACATCGTTAAAGAAACTCAGAACGATGATGCTAACACAGTTCCATTCAGGAAGTAAAGTGCTGATTAGTGTTTCAAGGTCGATGCTTGTTTTTATGATCGTTGAAGGTACCCTGCTGAGTTTTAATTACTGAGTGATCTCGATCTCTGATCCACGTACGTTAAGTCTTAAGTCACTTACAGCCAACACCATCCAGTCCTGTCCGGTTTATTAGGAACAAAGCGGCTGGTGTACCAGCAGAAACCTTGCCCACCAATAGCGGCTCATTGTACCTTTAATTAATTGTCATTCAAACATAGGCCTATTTGTACAGCGAAAACCAAGACAGTCTTTTATATCGAAATAAAGGAAATTGCGAAAATATTTATACAGCCATCAACATATTACTTAAATTTAGAACCACCTCACTATTGTGCTGCTACTATGGTCCGTCAGTTGGCCCTACTACTTAATGGTTTACTTAATTCTGGAGGGGGGGGGGTTGTAGTCTACCGTGGGTGGGGGATATGGAATATCTTCCGACAAAACAGGGGGTCCAGAGGTCCTCCCCCAGAAAAAGTGAAAAGTCCTGTTT
Source organism: Stictocephala bisonia (assembly GCA_035578905.1). Classification (NCBI taxonomy): domain Eukaryota; kingdom Metazoa; phylum Arthropoda; class Insecta; order Hemiptera; family Membracidae; genus Stictocephala; species Stictocephala bisonia. Next base: position 88,279 of record JAQJVL010002597.1, read on the forward strand.
AAAAAAAAATTTCATAACTCCTAAAACGCGTTTTTAAGCGTTCTGGAATTATGGTTTACCATTTGATTAACATTTATTCATACATTTACAAAAATATTGTGATATTAGCGGAAAAATAAAAGTTAGAGTCTTTAATACAAGTTGAAAAAGACAGCATCTTAAATGTTCAAACTAACTGTATAATAACATTTATTACTTTATTGAGAAGCAGTATAATTTTTTTCCTAGAAGCCAGGGGGCACGGCCCCCCCTTGTCTCCGAGTATGGACGCCCTTGACTAATATACCAATTCGAATTAGGTTTTTGTTCTGGCACTCAAAAGATGTGGCTCAATCAACCTCTGTCACTAATAAATTTGCTCTTTGTGATTGGTGGTCCATGGTGGTAAGGCCATTCACATGATCCTTCAAATCAAATCAAATCAAAAATGGCCTTATTCATGTCGTACAAAGATTATACATTGAATAGTGTCAAAATATGTAGTATACAATATATCACAAAATACTATAAGAACAATTTATAAAAAATCAAGATTTAAATTTAAATACTTCATCTGTTGAATATGGAGCACAGTCTAGCAAATACTTTTTTAAACCTTTCTTGAATTTATAATTTGGTGCAATCATGTTCAATTTTTTAGGTAGCATCTGTAGGTACTTTTGTCCAATTTAACTTGTCTTTTTTTATAAAAATCTAGATTATGTCGACTCATTAATATAATAATAATAATAATATGTTTATTTCCCAAAAGCATACAATATGTTTACATACATTAATTAGGAATAATAGCCACCTTATAATCCAGTAATTGGTGGCTATATTGATAAAAAAATATTATAAATAACTATAAATTAAAGATAATACATTGTCCAGTCTTCTATGATGACTATTGAAAAAGTTGGCTGCTGTGGCGTGATTTTGTATCCATGATATAACTCTGCCCCTGGTTTTGTATCCATGAGAAGGTTGGTTCAAGCTTGGATAGTTCAAGCTTGGATTCTTCCACTTGAGATGTGTGAAATCCTTTTATTGGCGATAAGACACGGTGATCCTTCAACACACTCGTCGCTCCTTGAATGTAAACTCAAGGCAACTGTACTTTCTTAGTTCAGCTGTAGAAATACTGAGTATTTTTCAGAGGGGTAAAATACGTACTACTAGTTACCCCGCCTCCATCCTCCACCCAGATGTCAAAAAAGCTAAACAGATGTTATTTCTGAGACACAAAATCACGTTGTAAAATTTAAAAATAACGCAAATTACAATTTAGTTCAGTGAACAATACGCCTGCATAGGCTTGTTGGACGAGCCCACTCCTCTCAGACTATATAAAAATATATACTAAATAAAATGTATACTAAACACAAATAAATGAATTTATTTATGAGTATATCATATTAAATAAGTTCAGCCAATAAAAATAATATTACACTTCATTTTTTCGAATTCCCGGGAAAATATTATATAACAAAACCAATATGCTATATTATATATTAATAAGCGTCTACCATAATATGTAAGTATTGACGGGTTCTCGTAAAGTACGTTTTGATGAGGGTTTAACAGTGTAAGTCTTGACGAGTTCACATAAAGTACCGTACGTTTTGACGAAGGTTCACATAAAGCACGTTTTGACGAGGGTTCACCACTGTACGTCTTGACGGGTTCACATAAGGTACGTTTTGACGAGAATTAACAGTGTACAGCTCGAAAAGTTCACATAGAGTACGTGTCGACGAGGGTCTAACAGTGTTAGTCTTGATGGGTTCACATAAGGTACGTTTTGACGAGGGTTTAACAGTGTACAGCTTGAAAAGTTCACATAGAGTACGTGTCAACGAGGGTCTAACAGTGTTAGTCTTGACGGGTTCACATAAAGCACGTTTTGACTAGGGTTCACCACTGTACGAGACTAAAACCTTGCTTTGTTCGGCGGCTTCGCCAATCGCTCATCGATAGACCAACCGCAAGGATGAAACGGGTGGCATCCTACATCAAACTCATCCTCCTATTACTGTCATCTACCCCTGGCTGGCGATCACGACTCTTACAAGCTAGCACCTTGCCCACCGCCATTACTTAATCGCTGGGTTACGGTATGTGTTTAATGCCGGTAT